>JAGDQP010047771.1:0-14935 GCA_022664845.1 Lepisma saccharinum
TTGATGTTGTTTAACTGACAATATAATAAGAATCGTATTACAATTATCTTGATATAAACTAATGTTTCTTTTTATAATTATTTGATTAAGTAATTCAGCAGCCATCATAATTTGATGTATGCTTTACTATAACCCGAACGCTCATGTATCCGGCCGTTCGATCAGCGAGATCGGTGCAAATAGTGGTTTATTGCTTTTGTAACAATAAAGCAAGTATTCTTACAAACCATGTGATTTTTATTATTGGATAAGTTCTCGTCCGCCTCGAGAAAATCCCCGAGCGCCCGCTTGTCTAGCTAGGAGCGGAACTTGGAGTGCGATATACGTCCTATTGTGGGCAATATTTCCTTTTTTCACCTTCCTTCCTAGAAGTCAACTGTGAACGACCGTATCTCACATCGAGGTACGTAATCTACAACATTCCTACATCCTTCACAACCTGTGGGCCGCGGGCGACCGTTTCTCCTCGGAGGACCGGAACCAGTAGCTCACCATCTCCAGTTCGCCACCTGTGGGTCGCGGGCGACCAATTCTCTTCGAAGGGCCGGAGCCAGTAGCTCACCATTTCCAGTTCACAACCTGTGGGCCGCGGGCGACCGTTTCTCTTCGGAGGACCGGAACCGGTAGCTCATATACCTTCGCCTGCACCTAGAGGGATAACCTTTCTGGATGACCGTTTCTCCTTGTGAGGAACGGAACTTAGAGAGCGTGGTCTCTTCTCCTTGCATTCCTTTCACTACAAGGTGATTACAAATGATTGATCGGGTTTCGTGAGTGCATTAAAAGAAGACTAACACACTTACAGTGAAACAGCATACCGCAAAAGAGTCAGAAACTATCCAAGTTTTAACGTGTAATTTATCATACATGCAACTTTCACGACTAGCGACAGATGGTAGCAGTTGTGAAAATGGCGTCTGGGTAGGAAAAAGCGTTTTGTGTCTTGGAATATGAAAAGTGTCTGTCTGTTGTTACAGTACAGCGTGCATTCCAAAGACAGTTCAGAGCAGAAGCACCAGGACAACAAAGCATACAGGCTGCTCAAGGACACGGGTTATATCTGGAAACGTACAAGCACAGGACGTCCTACCATCTCAGAAGAAACAGTGGAGCGAATGCATGCTAGACCTACCGATCTTACGGTTTATGACTTCTTCCTTTGGGGGTATGTGAAGGACTTAGTGTTTGTGCCACCACTACCATCCAATGAGGCTGAACTCAAGGAACGCATCACATGCATTCACAACCATCACTTCCGCTATGCTAAAACGCTTTTAGGCCGAATTGGACTACCGCTTAGATGTGTGTCGTGTGACCAAAGGAAGCCACACAGAGCATTTGTGATGATGCTGTTATCTGTCGCTAATCGTGAAAGTTACATGTATGAGAAATTACCCATCAAAACTTGGAAAGTTTCTGATTATTTTGAGGTATGCTGTTTCACTGTAAGTGTGTTAGTCTTCTTTTAATGCACTCACGAAACCCGATGAATCATTTGTAATCACCCTGTACTATAAGTAAGTAACACTTATCTTCCTTTTTAAGATTATTACAAGTTGTTGTAATTGCCTATTTTCCATGGCTTGTGAATTTTGCTTTAGTTTTTACTGGTTAAGGTGTTTGAAAAGGAAAAACTTACTTAGTAGCTTGTTTTTTTCAGTGCTGCAAGTAATTTAAATTTAAAAAAATGATTTAAATAAAAATAGATTTAGAGGAGAGGGGAATAGGCTAGAAGTCACAAAATTAGCATTTATATATATAACTTCCTCATTTATTGAGATTTGATTTTCCAAACGGTGAGTACAAACCTTCGACATTCCTCTTTCAAATGCCTGGAGAATTATTTCTATTGGCCGTACACAGTAAGAGATATACTCATTTATTCTAAGCAAGTCGACAAGTGACAATTTATCCCGTTCAAGGGATAGTTGTCTAACCTAAAGGGGTAAATTGTTACAGATGATAACGATACACTTTTTTTATTAACAGTAATGAAAACATTTGAATACGTTATTAGTAATTATAAATGTAAACAGAGGTTAGACATATCTAAACCTAATATACGAGATTTAAGAGTGACTCACTCTCAATAACTACATTCAAACATTTTGTGTTAATTTATGTCTAACTAATAAGCATTTTTAAAAATAGTTCAATTCTTTTAAAGAAACAGCAAATGGAAGTCAAAACTGTTTAACGCACATCATCATCACAGTTGCAGTTATGACAAATGTAACGAGATTTATTGCCACTTACACAAAGTTCATGAGCCCACATTTTACACAAAGTGCACTGAATCCACTTCTCTCTGGGAGCGCTATTGCTCCATGTGTCATAACATAAAAGACAAAAACATTTATCCTCGGAGTCGGATCAGCTTGGAGAGATTGTCTTTCTTTGCTGTTTTGAAGAAATCTTCGTTTCATCAGCTTCCTTAGTTCGTGACAATGAAAGGAGTTGCTTTACAGTTTTGGTGGTGAAACGATTTTTTGTCGCACGAGGTAGCCTAACTGATTTTTTACTGGAATGTCTGTCCAAATGGTCGTATGTCTTTTCTTTGAAGAAGTTGATTTGTTGATATTCTTTCGAGAAGTGGTTTTTGGCAGTGGTATGGTTTGTTCTGGTGATACCAATGGTTTGCACCCTTTTTCTTGATCAGCAACTTTGGTCGCAGAAGTTGATGAAATCACAGGAATATTTGTAATTACTGTAGCCATCACTGGTTGTTCTTCGAAAACCTGACTCTGTTGTGTTTGTTCATCAGTGTTAATGTGGTTTGGTCTGTCAGTAACGTAGCTGGAGCGGTAATCTGCATCAGTAAATATGTTTCGATTCATTGGATATATCCCAGTACAAGAAAATCCGGCCATGATATTTGCTGGAGTCACTGCTTGCGAAGGTGCAACTTTTACTATTGATGGGATATCATAAATTGTCATTGTTTTACCTGGGTGTGTTCTCATTGAGTCATCACAAGCAATATTAACATAATGTTTGGAGGGGCCGTAAACACTACTGTCCAACGGTTGTAGCTTGTAGGAACAATGAGGGGGTAATTATACAACAACAACACCGTTTTCTTTGCAGAAATCCAGTGTGCGAATTGAAAGGTGAGAATTATGTAGATCTGGTTTCATTTTCTTTATCTGGCCAAAGTTCTGTAGTTCACGTTGTGCAACTTCGCTGACTTCCTTATCAACATGTTTTTGGTTATCTCTAAGGTCTTTCACCGCTAGCACCAAATCAGGTGGAGTCTCTCCACGATTCGTTTTCTTGTATGTGGCATCGCTGTTAATTCTGAAAGAAAAGAGATTGGGTTCCTTAGTAATCTTGCTTGAATGACAAACATAAATTTGCTACATAATTTTTAGTCATACACTATCTACAAATAAATAATTAGTTACCTTCTGAAATGTTCGACCGAGGTTCTTGCTCTGTCAAAACATGGCACCACCTCTTGCTGCTTGCTATAATAGCAATCACTCTCTTCGGCAAGCTCTTAACTATATTGTGGATGACATTCTCTGGAATGTTCCGCCATTCCTCTTGCAAAATAGCAGAGAAGTGGGCAATGGAAGTTGCGGCATCCTTCTGTGACCGTACCGAAGGTCCAACTCATCCTATAATTGAACTATGAGACTGAGGTCGGGCTTTGGCCAGTTCAATCCAAACATTGAACATTTTTGTCTACATACCACCGCATAGTAGGAGCAGCAACATGGTACCTGGCACTTGTCATCTTGGAAGTAACAGGGATCTCTTCCATTAAAATGTCGCAATGTTGGAAATATTTCATTGTTTGGAATTATACAGTTCGACTCTGCAACCAAGCTACTACGAACAACCACCACACCGTAGTACGTGGAACATTCTAACACCATAAGGCAATCACCAACAAATTTTCTGGTAGACATTATGTAATCCAGTAGAAGGCGTGCCGCAGATAGCTGCCAAACCCACAGACGTCCATCGGACCGAGGCCAATCACCTACCCTAGAAACGCCCGTGCATAAGAGGGTGTCTAAACATCTCCCACTGGAGAGAGTAAGTAATTTTAAAAAATCCAGATTTAAGCCCATGAATGTAGTTGGGGTAAGTTGTTTATATGATAAGCAACCCATTTTGACGTAACAACATACCCCGACAGGATAAATGATAATAGACATTATGGACAGTTGCAGACGACGATAGTGTAAGTCCAATAGGAGTCGTTAACATATATCAGAACCTTTAAGTTTATAATATCTACCGAGATAATAACAAACAAATTATTTGTTAACAAATTAACACAGATATTTCACAAGTATAAAAATTTACTCACCTTTAGTTGAAATCTATTGTTTCTGCTACAAAACAAATTATATGACTTGTGCGATTGGCGCATACGAAGATCGTATGAAATTGCTGCACGCGCCACTGCATTGACACGTTGAAGGGAAATCAGTGAAGGTGGTTTGGTTTGCGCGTTGGACGCATGGTGTCGCTAGCAACTGTTGCAATGTCTCCTTCGGAGAGCAGTCAAGCTGCAGCAGTCGCAGGCGTTGCATGGTATTACGCGCAGTTTACATCCGTGTTTTCATTGAATCTTGAATATTTTGTGCTAAATATGAACTTCAGCAGAGATGAGGATTGAAAGCTACGTCAAGAATTGGACGAAAATGCTATGAAATTGTTGATAAACCCCGAAAGAAAGAGAATACATGCAAACCTGTAGTACGTTTGGTCTTCAATAGATGACAGCAGAGTATACAAGCAAATTGAAGTAACACTATTGTTTTAAATTGAATGAAGGTTGAGTTTAATTTAAAGTCTTGTTTATATTATTATTATAGTTGTTTGTAATCACGTCTAAAATTTTGTTACTGTAAGAAATATTGTTTACAGAAAGATCTTAAACTTGTACTGCGCGAAAAGTAAATCATATAAATGTATCAAGCATAGTACGGCGTCGCGCGCGCGTAAACGCTTAAACGAAACAACCCCACTGCATGCTTCCGTCGTTCGCGTTCGCTGAATGCGATCTTCGTATGCGCCAATCGCACAAACGAAACTGCTGATTTTTTTCAACCCTGGTACTAACTATGTCAGGATTTCTTTTTTAAAAAGTACACACTTTGTATTCATGGATCATTTTAGAAACCAAGAACCTTAACCCATCTCGCTTCCATTAAGCTATTTTGCTTTCAAATTTCACAAAGTTGATTCCCAGCCGGGACTGAAACGTGGAACTCTGTGATTCATTACATGACGCCTGTGGCCACTTGACCACTGCGGTCGTCCATTACTCTATACCAGGGTTGAAAAAAATCACGATTAAAAAAAATATATTTTGATTTTTTTATTTAAATAACTTGCGGCCCTGAAAAAGCCACTAAATCAGCTTTTGCTTTTCAAATACCTTAACCAGTAAAATCTTATGTAAAATTCACGAATATGTGGTGTTCGCTGTGGAAGATAGCCATGGAAAATGGACAATTACAACAACTTGTAATAATTTTGAAAAGGAAGGAAGACTTATTACTTATGGTATATTTTGCAAAGGGAAGTTAACATGTAGGAAATTTCTGTGTTATTTTCGTCGATACACGATGAATGATTTCAGATACACCCCAATTAACTTCGAAAAAGAAACAATTTGCAATGTTTCTACGCATCAACTTTCCTTCTAAAATGACATCTGTGTCTTCCTGTCTTCCTAAGCAATTGCAAATTTTATAATCGCAATTGCCTCTTTTCTCCTAATGAAATATTCTAGGATTTAAGTTTACTAAGATAAAGTTTATTTCATTTAACTTATCAAAATTGCACTATCAATTTGTGAACACTCCATGCCAAAATTCCATAAAGTATGAGCTATTTTGTAGCCGCGGTTGTTCAGTGATATAGCGCTTACATCTGGACCGTACACAGTAAAAAATAGCTGTGTTAATTCAACATAATGCGGTGTCCCAGCATGACTACCGCTTTTGTGTGTTAAATCAACACAACTCAGGGTGTTGATTTCGGTACTGGGAGAAAAAGAAGTTATGGCTGCAGCTAGATTTGAACATGGGTTGCTCAGTTAGAAGTAGAGTGTCTTACCGACTTCGCTAAATCACCATATGAAAAGAGCACTAGATTGAAACAATATAGAGGATTATAAAATGTTGCTGAACCCCAAACATAAACAAAGTTACTCTCACGACTTATGCCATGATTTAATCACTTTTCCATTGGTCAATTAGGGATCACAATCCCCATTCATTGAGAATATGTTCCATTTCTATGAAAGCAAGCGCAGCATTTAACATGTTGTTACGATAAGAAAGCTGTAATGCTGCTCAAGTGTTTGGCTGTCGCCATCTTGCTTGCTTTCATATAAATAGAATATTCTCAATGAATGGGAATTCTGGTTCTCTAGGTAACGAGCGAGCAAGAAGGGGTAGCAGAAAGAAAAGGAGGTTGAACGAGTTTATTTATACAATTTAGTGAATTATTTTTTAACAAAAAAATGAAGATCTGCGGACCAAAATTGTCCCTTTGTAAGCGTATGGGGAATAGTTCAACTGGTCCTTATGGGAATCTTCTACTACGTAAGGGCAGTGGCGCTGGCTGAAGATATGCCTCTAGAGCACGTGTATCCTTCAGTAGATGCGTTTTATTTGGCAGCAGATCAGAGTTACAAAACGAATGCCTACAACTGTTGGATAGCTGCTTGTTTATATGTGTTTACGTTATTATTCTCCTTTCATCAATTCTACGTAAACAACCGTCTTTCCACAAGCATGTGAATGCAGTAGCTGTGAATTCATTTCTGTAGCAGTAGTTCAAGGACTTTCGTTGAAAACAGACGATTACAATAAGGAAGGATCTGTGTTCAGTATTATTCCATTTGTTCTAACGTACAATGTACTTCCCATTTTGTAAAAAAATATCATTTTATGGGGTGTCTGTATATATATATATATATATATATATATATATATATATAATCTCAGTAAATGGAATCTCTGCTTCATGTCATGTAACAAGATGCATAATTCCTGTTAATCACTCATTAAACGACATGTGGGTAATTGTGATAAAAGACAACTATTGTTATGGGGAGGGTAACAAGGGTGAAAAACTAGTGATTGGATCTCAGAAGCGTTTTTGTTTTGTTTTGAAAGTATCCAAATGTACTGTAGGTGTATGAGAGTGTATTTGAAAGTTATTTTGTGAAAATGATTTTCATAGTTGTTAAGATCTGTTCAGAACCGCGTGTCACATTTACAATGTGCAGTTACATTCACTCAAATATTTTGTTTCCTGTAATAGATGTGATCATATTGTTCATTCCAAGTTTTGTATTAAGTTAATGAAAAACAGGCATCAATGGTGAAGTAGTAGATGCTTAATGTAACATAGTATGTACATGGAAAATCTGTAAATATATTGTCGCATAATATTATAGATCAAAGTAAATAATTTTTAATGTCTTCAAACTGTTAAAAAATAAAAAATATTTGCACTAACTGTTAAGATAAAAAAAAAAGTCGGTAAGACGCTCGACTTCTAACTCAAAAACCCATGTTCAAATCTAACTGCAGCCGTAACTTTTTTTCCCACTGTACCGAAATCAACACCGTGTTTTGTGTTGATTTAACACACAAAAGTGGTAGTCATGCTGGGACACCACATTGTGTTGAATTAACACAGCTATTTTTTGCAGTGTAGAGACCCGATTTGATACCGAATCGTGGCATGTGGGTTTTGTGGTGAACATAAACCTTGTGCATGGGTTTTCACAGGGTTCTCTCGTTTCCTCCCACTTTCTTTATTCCACCAACCCCCATTATTATCTATTCGGTCTAATCCAAAGTTGCCTAGAGGTCTTAAATAAAATTCAATTCAATGAGAACTATTTAATGAAGTCAAATCAATAGAGGATACGCAGCTTTGCATTTTCATCCTTCAGCATACACATAGGTAAACTTTATATTTCACTTGAGTATAAATAGCTTTTTAATAATTTGAGAAGAAATCAATAATTTAATACAAATACACAAAGTAGGCAATGTTACAAAACAACAATTTTTGTTTTGTACACAAAAACAAGTTTTCTGTCTGTTTGTTTTCATACGTGAGTGAATTGTTATTAACGTCCTAAACGAGCTGGTGAGCTTCTAAGAACTGGATCTACAGATTTTTTTTGGTAAAGTGGGTTCCGAACCACTCCGTTCAATGGACCCCGACGGGATTTGACCCTTGACAACGCACACAGAAAGCGAGCGTTCGTTTTCATACCTATTACAAAAATAAACACATTTGTAATACAAATTGTAAACTTATACTGTGAATTGGGTTCCTACGTTCTCTTCTAAAATTTCGCCAATCTAAATGAATGAATCAAATAGTTCGTCAAATTCTAGGTCGATCAGTTTGGTTTTGGTTTACATCATAAGAGTCTATCATCACGTAAGGACTAAAGGGTAATTTTCAAGCTTACATATGATTCAGATCACAGAATGATTAATAATACTGCAATTTAATTTTTAATCACAACCATATTCAATCGACTAGTGGATGAGGCCTCTCCCCGAAGGGACGAGTTGGTCTACTGCTCCCACGCTGACTAGTTATTTCTACTTATTTAGGGGGGGAAATCTATATAAATCATTGATTTTAAAAAAATCATCTGATTTAAATAATGATTTAATCACTTTGATTTAAATCAATCAATCCTGTTTTATACTACACTGTTTACATAGTTAATTATCATTATCTGGGTTGCTAATGTTAACAAACAAATCAATAGCTTGTAGAATTGTATGTAATTTTTACTCCTAGTAAAATCACTCATTTTTACTCCTGGTAAAAAAAGCCATCACTCATTTTTCAAAAATCATTCGGCAAATGGAATCTGTTTGAGGGATATCGACTTGGCGCAAACGAATTATTTTTAACCTGCTAGTGTCGTCCAATCCATGCACATTTCGGCCTGCCTTTACATCAGAGAATTTCTGGGAATCCCTTAGTTCCTTTGGGTAAACTTTATTTTTTATATGGGTCAGTCTAGTAACTTTGGACTTCGGCCCGTCACGATTCGCCCCTTAGCCATTAAAATCCACACCCATGCCCCTGCCGGGATTCGAACCCGGGACCTTCGAGGTGTTGGCTACCGCAGCAGACCTCACGACCACCCGGCCAGCTTAGTTCCTTTGGAGAATCCCTTGCACCGCCATTGCATAATTTCGAAATATGCATTTGTGGATAGGGCAGATTGGAAATCTTTAACACTAGCATGCCACATCAGTTCATGCCACATCAGTTCTACAGTAAATAGTATTGGAAATATTAAGCTCAAAAAATCATTTTCCCACGCTCATGGAAACCTGTAGCTCCGAAACTAAGCGGAACTCGGTAAATTACAAACACCTTTTCTACTTATTTTGATAAGAGCTTTTCGCTCCTAGATTTTTGACAATGAATTTTTGTCTACTGTGAATATAAGTTAATTAACTTTTCAGCTCCAACAAATGCACAATATATTTAACAAAACTCACGAATCTTAAGCAGTGCATAAATCTTATAAATAACCTTTCGTTATTTTAGCCAGTACCTTATCAAATAACAAGTCTACAAGCTGTGTTTTGATTTTTTTTTTTTTTTTTTTTTTTTGTGATGTTCCAAAGTAACTAAAAATGTAGTCTTTGAATTTAGATATCGGTATTGTTGTTCAAGCTACAATATGAAGCACAAAATTACTAAACCGCATTCTGAGTAATTTACTTAATTCTTTGCCAGATGCGTGTAAATCTGCCTGAGCCAAAGTTGCCTAAATGTCTTAAAATTAAATTCAAATTCAAGATGCGTGTAAATATTCAAATACGCCCCGAGGTGCTTCTTGCTGAAACAATCTGCTCACGTAAAATCATATTTCTCGAAAAATATCTGTTCATAAGCATTTGCCACCCCAGCAAGCTAGGCGATGTCGGCCCGACGACGGCATTTGGCCGGCCAACGGGCAGGAAAACGTCGGGTTTGGAAAAGTCGGAGGACCAACGACGGCGGCCCAGAAAATGGCTCGACGATCAAACGCCACTTGTGGGTCGGCACGGACCTTTCCCCAATTATTTTCCGACTACTAGTCTGGGCTCCGACTGCGGTTCGACCAAAATCCCTGTGTTGATCAGCATTTGGCTTGCTGGAATGTCTCGAATCGTATCGGTGAAGTGTCTGATGTTTTAGACACCCCCGAAAAAAGTTCTGAATACGTCCCTGCCTGCTAGATTTCATTTCTGGTCCACTGTGCTATGTTTGCAGTAGCCCTGGATCACCCTGAGTGTGTGAATGCATATTTGCTATTTGCATTCTAGGCCTATAATAAACTAGTGAAAGCCTCATTCGGATAGGCAATTAGGAGATATTTTACTAGCTTCTGACTTTTGGAACACCGGATATATGGAAGAGCATGGCGGCATTTTGTCTTCTAATCATTGCATTTCCGGCACAAATGGGGAAGTCCAGAAAATTGCTAATGTTGGTCGTGAAGTTGATTGTATATCAGCTTCGGGAAGTAGAGACTTCCTGCTTTTATCTTAATTCTGTAACATAAAGTAGCCAGTTTACTACTGCTCACACGCATTCATCTATATGGGAAATCCCCTTGTTTATATTTATCGTGGGCATGACAAAATAGCCTGGAAATTCAAGTTATAATAATGCGTTCTTGAGAGTCTCTTTCGTTGTTGTCAATGTGTAATGCAACCAAGGGTGACCAGAAATTTCTTGACAAAAAAGAGTATACTATATATGCTATGAATGTGCGCATGCACAAAACATTAGATATATGAAAGTAAGGTGAAATCCCGGAATCGTTACTATTATGGTGTGTTCAATAACTTCCGGGACTACCTCGAAATAAAATTCTTAACGATGCCAGAAAAGTTTATTACTACCTTAGTTTTCTACGTCCATGCATTCCCGCGCCACACGCTAAAGGGACCGGTCGTAGAGGCTCTGGAACGCCCTAGAAAAGTCGTTCACTGGAATGCTGTTCAGCACCGTCGTCAACTCCGCCGCCGCCAGCACGTTGTCAACGTCTCTTCTTCGTTGTCAGTGGTAAGGGAGTGGAGTAGCATGCTGCAACCAAGGTTTCTTTTAACAGCGTCTGAAACGTACAGAATGATGCAGAACGCGTATGGGCATGATTGTCTTAGTCGAAGCAAAGTGTTTGAATGGCTTTCGCGTTTCAAGAATGGTCTTGAGTCCCTAGAAGACGTGCCGGTAGATCTGCGAGCAACCGAAGTGAGGGAAACGTTAACCGTGTGTGTGCGCTTCTTGACGGTAACCAACGAACGAGCATAAAAAAACATTGCAGTTGAAGTCGGTATTGCTGTAGGCCGTTTACAGTATAACGAGTGAGGATATACACATGTGGAAGCTGTGTACAAAGTTTGTTTCGCATTCGTGCAGACGTGCCAGAACTTTCTTGAGGCAGCTGACATGGGCGCAAATTTTTTGTTCAACATCAACACGGGTGATGAAATATGGTGTTTTCAGTATGATCCGTCGACGAAGAGACAATCGGGCGAGTGGCAGTCCCCTGAAGAGGGTCGTCCGACGAAAGTGCGCGCGTCAAAATCCAAGGTGAAAACCATGCTTATCGCATTTTTCAATTCTCGAGGAATTGTTTATCGGAAATTCGTTGCCCCTAGCCAGACTGACAGGGTATTTTACGTGGAAGTCCTCAAACGACTGCTCGCCAGAATTTGTCGTAGCGACCCGAACTTTCCGAGCCCGGTGAATAGTTTCTTCTGCACGACAATGCGCCGGTCGGCAGCAATTTTCTTGTGCTTCATTTGTTGGCTAAAAGAAAGGTCACAGTCCATGAATACTCCCATATTTGTCTGATTTTGCGCCAGTGGACTTCATACTCTTTCCTAAGCTCAAATCTGCCCTCAAGGGGGAGCGATTTGAGAATGCTGCATTGCTCCAAGCGAATGTGACGGCGGTGCTGAACAGCATTCCAGTGAACGACTTTCCTAGGGCGTCCCAGAGCCTCTATGACCGGTTCCTCGAGCGTGTGGCCCGGTAAGGGATGTACGTATATAGAAAACTAAAGTTGTAATATTTTTTTCTGACATTGTTAAGTATTTTATTTCGAGGTAGTCCCGGAGATTATTGAACACACTATGTGTATGTATGTATATAAAGCGTCACAAAGTGGGCCGAAAAAATGAACTCGCTAAAAGAATTCAAAGTTTAGCCTTATGTGGTTCATGAAATAATGTTGCTATACCTGTAAAATTTTGTCTATTATTTCGTAACATAACTTTGTTCTCAAATATATGATTCAAGCGTATGAACTTGTCTGGTTACTTTATCATTTCACTTTGAACATTGGAATTTTGTTAAAAACGTGAAATGGAGTATTTTCAACAGGTGTTTGCAAAAAAGTCAGCCGCAATCTTTTTCAAACCAACGTCATTAGAAAGAGCATGTGTTTAGAGCCCGAAGGAAGTTCATTTCTTGACCCAGAAAATAAGGGTTAAAGTCAAGAAGCCATTGGGTCAGTCAGACCACCTGAAATCGGCCAGCATGGTTGCCTAACCACTTTGAGAAAAGTTTATTTTTTAATATTTATACGCCTTATATAAGAATAGTGCAAAACGGGTATTTTTATATTTTAATCCTAACCGAATTATTAATGGCAGCCATTTTTGTATTGCGGTGCATACCAAAAGTTTGTGTTTGTATACGTTTACAGATAACGAAATATCTGCGGTATGGTTTATCATATCAAATTTGATTGTTGGGATAGAAAATAAAATCCGGTTTTCAGGGCACTCTTTTGCACAGAAGCAGTTGAATTTCAAAGTTGATTTTTTGCACACTAATACATGTTAATGTCTATTGAAGGTGTTCAGAATATGAAGATTCTATGAAGTTTTAAAAATCCAAAAATTCGTATTTTATGAAAATTTGAGGGTCAATATGTCTGGAAGGAGAAAGTATACAAATATAAACATTCATAAAAAACTAAGGGACCATACATCAGCCCTCATATTTTGCACTCCTTCAGATAGACTTTATATGTAATAGTGTACAAAAATCAACTTTGAAATTAAACTCCTTCCGTGCAGAACATCGCCCTACAAACTGGATTTTATTTTCTCTTCTAACAATCAAATTTGGATTCCATTTTGACCAGTGCGATCTTGTTTTAGGTTTTTCATACAGAGAACTAAAGTTATCAGGAAGAGTTTAAAAGAAATAATGGTTTTTGCTCGAATGTCCCGTGGTAAACCAGTCTCCAAATATTTCTTTTTCCGTAAACGTCTATAAACACAATTTTTTGTATGCCTCGCAGTACAAAAATGGCTGCCATTAATAAATCGGTTAGAATTAAAATATAAAAATACCCGTTTTGCACTATTCTTATATAAGGCGTATAAATATTAAAAAATAAACTTTTTTCAAAAGGGTCGGAAAACCATGCTGGCCGATTTCAAATGTTTTGGCTGACCCAATGGCTTCTTGACTTTGACCCTTATTTTCTGGGACTGTTTAATCGTGTTGAAAAAACAAAATTAACTTTCTTAGGGCTCCCAACACATGCTCTTTCTAATGACGTTGGTTTGAAAGTGATTGCAGCTGACTCGTTTTTTGCAAGTGTTTGTTGGACCCCGTTTCATGCTTTTTTTTTAAAACAAAATTCCAACATTCAGAGTGAAATTATAAAGTAACGAGACAAACTTACAAGCTGAAATCATATATTTGAGAACAAGGTTATGTTACTAAATAATATACAAAATTTTACAGGTATTATTGCATTTATTATTATGAACCACTTAAGGTTAAACTTTGATTTTTTTTTCAGCGAGTCAATTTTTTCGGCCCACTTTGCGACGCTTTACATCATACGCCACTGATGAAAAATAAAAATTCTCGTTAGTTTCACTGAATAGACTGGAATAAATTTTATACATTCGCTATGTTCAATTTGTTTTGCTCAAATAATCGAGGAAACATTTTGATTCGAAGTTGCGACAATTTCAGATGGATACTGTATATGATCGCAGTGTGGTATCAAACAAAAAGTATTCAAGTATTCCGCTGGTTATTCTTAAACATTACAAAACTTAATTTGAGTCATGTAGGACTAAGTATTCAAAGTTTCGTCAAAATCGGTGTTGGTGAGGTGAGGCACTTTTCTAAAATTAGACCACTTGACATGGACTGATCCCGATGCGAACAGAAGAGTCGCTAGCTTTCGTTGAGTATGCTCTGAAAGAGAGATTCTGACTTTTGATTTTAGTAGTGGGGACCTTGGTGAGTACTTAAAACCATGTCGTGGTGGTCGACAACTGCTCGGGGATGGGTCAAAGTCCCAAAAAATACCATTCACGGAATCGATCATAACTAGATCACTAAACGTGGTAAGGCAATATAGGAGTCTAATTCCTTTTTAGTAGAAAATAAAATTCGCTGTAATAAATATCGTGATACAAAACTCCATATCTTTAATAATTTCTGGGGAGAAATTAATTTTGTTAAAAATAACGCGAAAACTATTTTATTTTTTTTCGTGTAAAAAGGAGTAAAACACTCATTCACGTGTATATCTCCCTACAAACATACATAAATAGAACTATTATACCTAATATCGCAAAAAGCCCAGGAAATAAAGGGAAAAAAAGGTGACTGTCGGGAATAATTAGGAGAAAGGTGAATTTTGGCAAGTTGTTACATCATTATTAGATGTGCATTTTCCCGAAAGTCCCCGCCCCTCCCCATTATGCTACCCACCACCACCACCGAAATTTACAGACTTCCAGAAATTGTATTATATCTCCGTAACTAAGAGACATAGCGATATGATTCTTTTTTGTTATAATTCCTAGATGATAGGCTACAAAAATGGTTATCATGCGTGTTGCGATATTGCTAGCAGTTTTGCCGTAATTTAGAT
>JAGDQP010047772.1:0-14935 GCA_022664845.1 Lepisma saccharinum
AAAAAAAAAAAAAAAAAAAAAAAAAAATGTTTAAGCCAAACTTATTTTTACATGAAAAAGCACACCTTAAACTATTTTTCGACATAGTTTCCACCAATGTTCAAACACTTGTCGTAGCGAGTGACTAACTTGTCCAAACCTTCCTCAAAGAAACATCCCGCCAGTAAAGACAACCATAACGTGGGTGACATTGCGAACCCACTTTGCGTCACCAGTCACGATTTGGTTTGAAAAGTCCTCTCCTTCATTACTGTAACGGGTAAGGAACGTTAAAGCACTGCCAAGTCGTTTGGTTTTGTGGGCGTCTGTGAGCCTTTTCGGAACCCAGAAGGAACACAGTTTGCGACCTAAGCGGTCGGTAACAATCTCATGTAAAACCGTTCTCGGAACTCGAGGAACTCATCTGAAAGCATTGTCATTGTGCACCGTCTATTCTCACGCATTTTCTCATCCACTTTCCTCACCAGCACATCATTCACAATCGAAGGTCGCCCGAACACTGGCGGGATGTTTCGTTGAGGAAGGTTTGGACAAGTTGGTCACTCGCTCTAACGAGTGTTTGAACATTGGTGGAAACAGTCGGAAAATAGTTTAAGGTGTGCTCTTTCATGTAAAAATTAATTTGGCTGGAACAAAACTGTTTTAGTATTATTTTTTTTTCAAACTGTACTTACTTTCCGGACACGCCTCGTATATCAGTGTTGGGAAGTTCTCTTGTGAGATGGAAACATCATCCTAAATAAAGGTCTAGAAAACAAACGGTCGCGGATATAATTTGAGGTTGTTGGAGAATTTTGTTAAAGATTGCGGTGTTGTTATATCGAACGGTGGCTCAATGGGTAAAAACTTCGAGGTCGAGGACAACCAGTTTCTGTAACACAAATTGACGCTGTTTAGCTCGTTAATTAGCCTCAGAAGTAGGAGGATGAAGATGTTAACAGAAAAGAACAGGAGGAAAACACCCGCACCAAAAATACGGTCATACCCTGTTGAAGGCCGGTCACTTGAAAACCTCAAAACTGGCCATGTCGACAGTGTATAACGTCTTCCACAAACAGAAGGTTTGTAGACATGTGGGAGGGAGCGTGAGATAACGAATGTGTGGGTGTGTTGCTATTAAAATATCCAACCCTCGTGGTTCTTGTGTAACACGACCAAAAGTCCTTCCATATAAAACAACGCGTCTTATCATTTATAAACAGCCAAGAGAAAGGCTAAGTAATATGTTTAGATGTGTTATGCGTATAAAAACGCAATTTTCGCAAAAATTGGCACTTAGAGTCTTATTTACTTCAAGTCCTTAATTGTGTACTGTGCAACTTGTCGCGGTTACTCTTCACATTTTGCTTCAGTTAAAGAATCGTTACGTAATTATATGTTAATAGGCGTTTGGTAAAAATGATTATGAAGAGCAGGTTGCAGTTAGCCCCTGCTAAAATTCCAAACTGAAGCAGACCAGTTTTAAGTTGGTAGTGATGATGGTGATGGGTGTTCTGCCCGAGACAAACTGCGCTCCATATGATCCTGTGTAAGGTGAACTGATGGTGGCTTGCCATTGCCTTCTGTCGGATGAAAGTTATATCCTAAAGACGGAATCTATAGTTTAAAATGGTATCTTAACCACTTATGTCCACAAAGGTATCGAATCTGGGACTCACAGATAGAGGACAGCAAGTCTCTCCCACCAGGGATAAGCTATACATGAAGAAATTAATTGTGTAACTCTTTTGCAGGACAATGGAACGTCACCAACCAACTATGGAGGCGTGCAGTGGAATGATTGGCAGGTGACAGAAGATCAGCTCCCTGTGTTAATTGGAACACTTTGCGGAGCCGTTTTGTTAGTAATTGCTCTTGTTGTAGCAATCCTTTGGCGGTGCTGTTTACTTCCTCATCATGACAAAGCGTATTGTAAGTTCTTAAGCTTTAAATATTTAATAAGATCACTAGTTAATACAGATAAAAAGTGCAACAGGATAATTTGTACTTTCGTTACGTGATTGCTGATAGTAGACTCCCTGGAACTCCGTTTTTCAGGAACTGTTGCAGGTGCAAGGATGAATGAGTTCTGTATTCTTTCTCATTTTAACTTTCTTCTATATTATTGTTTGCTGTTCTGTATTTCTCTGTTAAAAAGTATTACCTCACGGTTATGCCGCGAGAGAAAAACCGACGAAACGTCGAACAAGTTCAAAAATTCCCAAACAATCCACGGAGCTTATTATCAACACTCAAAACTATTTGGAGAGTAGCCTCCTGTGCACAGGGATTAGTTTAGTTATTTAAAACGGAGGCTTCTAGAGTCTGTGGTCCTCGTAGACTTACCAATCCTTACTGGTCCTCCCTTTGTGGGTTCTTGTCCGTTAGGAGAGGAGATAGTCAAACCCGAAGACTTATACCCCCTGTCCCAGTTCTACTACTCGCCGTGATCAGGCGTGCTACAAAGGTCTTGGAGTCCGTAGACGTTCAGAACTACTACTGTGAGTACTACCTATATGAGAGAATGAACGAACTTCTTGTTTTCAGTTTGGACATATACATAATATGGTTAGATTATTGATTATGACCTCTTACATAAAATTAACAATAACTTCCAAAGTATTTGGTTTAGATGAAAGAAATATTGGCAATAATAATAATATAAAACGTTAATTAATAGAATCATAAAACAAAATAAATAATATAATTACAAATACTAGGAAACAGACTGAAACCGAGATATATTAGGTGCTGCCATCTATTGACCACTTTTTTAATAATTCATTAAATTTACTTTATTGACGTACTTAAGTTCATCAATAGTCAAATATAACTTCGTTTAGTAACAACTTTTTTATCTTCAACATCAGTGTAGCTAAGCATAATAACTTTTTAGTTCAATAATAATCATATTGGTTAATATGGGCATACCGCCTCATATTCCAGACTATTTTACTATACAGTATACACGAGACCCGTGCGACGACGACCGTCACAGGAATCCAATACGCAGCAGTGGTCTCAGTAATTGAGACCGCATGCAAATACTAGGTGTTTAGGCCAACAAAGTGAGGATATTTTGAACCGCTAGGCCTTTCCGCAGGAAACAATAATAATTGGGTTTCACGAAGCCGGTTTATAGCTTCGGGTTATCGTCAAGCATTAACCATTAGGCGCATATATAAATTATAGCTCCCCATCTATTTATGATGAAGGATAATTTTTTGTTAAAATATTCGTGAAGAAACTAGCTAATGGCTGGTATACATTTTATCTTTCTCGGAGGTCCCTCGGTGAGGGAAAATTTTTGTTTTTTCCTTTCCCCCACTTCTTTGAGGGCTACACCTTCCCCAAAGTGACGTGGAAGCATAATTGTCGCCTGAAATGGTAAAGAAGGAATGTAATTACTGATGTAATTTTTATCACCGGACTCCTACTAGGTCAGAAGGGGGGCACGGTCCAAGTTGGACTTTATTTTCAGCACCATTTTTGCACGCGAAATAAAAAGAATCGCACTTTTCTCCACATTTTAAAACTTTTCCTCCTCTTTTTCTGCTTCATATTAGGCGCGATGGGTATAAATGCTACTTTCGCTGGAATCTGTTGCGTCATCTTTTGAACCATTCAGTTGCATATCGGGCCATGTCCATTCTTGTTGGGAAGAGGGTTTATCGATTTAAATGGATCTAAAAGTGATAATCTTTCAGCTGACAAACTGATTTAGACCTCGTTCAACCTACTGAAGGTTCAATCTCGCCATCTGCCTTGGCAACTCGTGAATCTGATGGATTTAACCACAGATATGAGCTCAGAAAGGTAATTCCTGTAAAATTTGTTGAAATGGACTTGGCCCGATGGGCAACTGAACGGTTCAATTCATGTATCTACGACGATTAGGGCTAATAGGTATTGAGCAAATGCTATTATATAGTTATCCAATTTTCTCGTTGTTTATTACACTGGTACTTCTGATTTTTGGGGATATTTGAAACTAATGTCTAAGATAATCGTTGAGGAGATTTTGTGGACGTACGATAACTGCAAATGTTGCCAACTCCCCACTGTTTCTAAAAATATATATCTTTTCTTAACTATTTAGTCTTTCCTGCTCCTACTCTTGTACGCACTGGGCATGATGGGTGAAGTGTTGTAAAATAATTTAGATTACTTAACCTAGTTAGCTCTAATTTGTATCAGGTCAACTTAGTACAACCTTAATGAATGACACAAATCATTCAGACATCGGGGGAGTAGCTCACACAACAGAGCTTAAACCTAAATCCATGTAATTCAGAGTTGCTTCCTTTCATCAGTGCACTATAGCAACTTTCCCTTGGCAGACATAACACTTATTTTCTACGTACACATATTCTACATTCTACACTTATTCATTATTAGCTATAGAAACGAAAAGCACAGTAAATGTGTACAAGTGATCATTCTAGCGTATACTTCTCACTTAATACATTTCACCCACTGCAATGGGCATAATTGTTTCCTCATTGATAATTAGAACTTTGACCATGGCCGTGAAAGTAAGGGTTACGATTGTTGGGCTTCGAAAGATTAAGCTTGTATACAATACAAGGAGTACTGCGTCAAGATGGCAGCTACTTTTCCTAGTAATGGTCTCGTATGAAATTGACATTATTATGATTTACTTATGTAGAAGATGATATTCAGACTAGACAACATCGTATCGTTTCTTTAGGATAGTGGTTTGGTTTTCATTTCGTCTATTTGTAACAGTAGCCTTTTTAGGCCATGTCTTCCAGGTTGAAAGGATTCTAATGCTTAGTCGGGAACTGAGATTGAATGGTACAATCCAAAATTGTTTCTTAACCGGAAAGCTCGAAAGGGGGTTCCTTGGCCTAGTTACTTCTAATTTCGTATGTATTTACTTAACAAAATGATTTTGTATATAAATAATAAGTTAGGATTGAGAATTATTGAGGATTGAGAATTATTGGTTTTCCTCGGAATGATAAAAATACAGAAAGAAAGAAATGCTGTGAGCCCAAGTAAACTTCTTTCCCTCTTGTGCTCTGTATTAATGATTATTACTGCGGACTTAACATAAAGACCCTTCTCATTGCTTGGGAGACGGAAGTTCAAATCGTTATTACTTACTTACTCTATGCCGTACGGAACTTGCAGGTTCGTCGCCGCAGTAACAAACGTTTGTCGTAGGATTTCTATCCTGGGCAAGATCAAGCCAGTTTTAATCACAAACACCTAATTGTCGCAGATCCCTTCTAATTTCAAATCGTTATTACATTAAGATATTCGTAGGTCTTCTGCAGTCACACCAGTCTAAGATGCTAGCTTAAAGAAATAGACTAGGTCGTCTTCTTTGTTCCTACAACATGTGTAAAAGAGTTTCAGAAATTCACCGAAACCCAAGATAAAATGCTCAGAATTTTAAAATTTCCATTAGCATTCATTTGGAATCGAATGTTCACAAAAGGAGAATAATCCGCTCTCTTCTTGTGTCCTTCCTAAATGCTTATATTTTGTGTCATGAATGCACTTCGATGTTCATGTTAGAAACAAAGGTGTACTGAAATTGGTTAATGAAATGTAATTTGTGTTAATTCCAGGTGTTGAAAGAAGAGGACCTATTTCGTGCCAACATGCGGGTGTTTTGTCTAGGTAAGTGTGCTTGCTAATTTCTTTCTGAATTAACAGATAACCAGAACAGAAACAGGCGCAATGTGGTTCACTATCCGGGGTTGTCCGTTTTATTTATTGTCTGTCTATGTTTCAATAAATGTATCCATCGGTAAGCAAGTGGCCTTAAAATTACTTGCTTTTTGTTCGATTCTGTACTGAATATTCTTCTGTAATTCTCGACAGGACTATTGGTACATAGAGAAAGCCACAACGAAGTTTCGTATCATCATTATTATTATACACGAAGCATCCGCATATATTGTTCCTTCGAACATAACTACTTACGTATGTTCCCATCTCAGATTAATGAGAAAACTTTAACCACATCACTATGATTTGTTGACTAACAGTCGTTCTAAACTAGCCAGCTCAGCCACCAGAAACATTCATATTAACAGTCTATCAGAAACTTTGTATTAAGGTGTCGTAGCGTTGCTCTTAGAATCTTGTTTCCAGAATATCGTCTCGAAGTAAATAAATATGTTTTATTGACGTATTTTCGTTCTTGGATGCTGGGAGAGGAAGTTGCTGGTTTCCCAGGTTCATGTGTACCCCGACAGCATGCTTCGAAAAGTTTGGACGCTGCTTCTGACGTGAACAGGGAATTACCAAGTGGGAAACAAAAATTCACTCAAGTTACCAAGAAAGTGTAATGTAAGGCTCTTTCACTCAGAATTTACAAATTAGTAAATTAAAATATATTGGCATATTATGTACAATCGTATCTTGTCTTTTAGAGTAACACTAATTCAAGTATATTAATTCCTCCTTCCTTGTTTTAGGTGCCACTGAAATGGATAACTGTCGTTAGCTGATACATGAACTTCTGCTCTACGAGTTCCAACTGGATCACAATGCTGTTGAAGCAGTTAGAAACATATGTCGTGCTAAAGGGGAGGATACTGTGAGTCACGTAACAGTGAGATGGTTCTCCAAGTTCTGAGCTGGGAGCCTTGAGGTGTATGATAAGGTAGACCAAAATCCAAAATCCTACAGCAAGCAGTGAAAGTTTATCCTACAACTTGCACACGTAGATTAGCTGCTGAACTTGGATCTTTGCAATCTAGCGTGGTTTTCCACCTTAGGAATGTGGAAAGAGCTACAGAAGCTGGCAAGAGTTGTCTCGCATGAATTAACACCGGTCTAATCTCAGAGACGAATGTGAATCTATCAACAGTTGCTTCGAAACGTTTCACTTCAAGGTTCCCAGCTATGAATTTGGAGAACCATCTTCTGGCTGTTTTGTGACTTCCCTTCTGGCTGTATCGTTCCCTTTAGCACGGAATATGTTTCGAACTGCTTCAGCTGTAGTGTGACTCAGGTTCACGTATCAGCCAACGGGAGGGTGTTGGAACATAACCTCGCGTTCCAAAACCTCGCCAGACCGATACCCCGCAAGAGCAAAACTTTGCCAGCAGGGATGTATGCTATTTCTGCTTCTGATTTTCACCTGTCATATTTCTGCTCCTTTGTTAGTTATTGTTTGGTTTTGGCTCTAAACTTCTTGCTTATCACTCCTATCAGTGTACACAGTCTACAGAAGCGTGGGTCTCCCGACATGACAAGGACAAAAATGTTTTCGGAAAGTGCAGTAAAATGTGATTTTACACTCAGATTTTCTAAGCACGCAACCTACAATTTCGTTGAAGTGGACTTCGAGCCACTGAGCTTACGAAAAACTGTCAGTAGTAGAGAAATGAAACGTACCATGAATGACACAACAATACAAAGTTTGTCCAAGTTTTCAAAAAGCAATGCTTGAATTTTCTCACTTGCCCTTCGCGGTCTAGTACGTATGGTCGCTGGAGAGAGGCGGTATGAGTTTGAGTCCAAGGTTTGCCCTTATTCTTAACAGACAGCACACAAACATGCGCCGTTACATGTAGCCCAGAACAGTTATAAATATCTCTGAGAAGAGGTAACAGATAAGCTTTACTTTTTTGAACGTAATTATGATTTTTTTTTATACTTGAGTTACATTCCTAATTTACACAAATATATACAAAAAGCACTCGTTACGTATAAAATTGCTGTTTCATGCCGACCAAGTTATAAAGGAGATAGCGAAAGAAGGGGCTTTCACAAAGTTAATGGTTTTTTTTAGGGCGACTACAATTAATATTCAAGTTACATAATTGTGATACATTCGTTCTCCTTACGGTAATATGTCTGTTTTCTGTTGAAGTACTTTATATTATTCAAGAAAAGGATTAACCTAAATTGGTGACTTTTCATGACATTTGTAGTGAGTGAATTGAGTTGTATTATTATTATTTTTTCAGTTGTGATTCGGCTGTGTTTCTTTCTTCAAAAGCGGGTCAATTTTCCTACACTAGTCAAGTGGTGAGGGACTGCTATAGCTCTCACGTGATACCAGAACCGGTTCCTCACTGGTTTTACAATAGTCTTGTGCTGAACCAAGCGACGCTGGATAGGTTGGAATTTGTGCCAGTGAGCAGATCATTAAGTGCACCACTTCAGGAGAAGATGGTAAGTGTCTGTAGGATGTAGTCACAGTTCGCTCATGTATTATGTGGGGTGAACAAGATGCTCGGAAACTACCAATAAACGACCCAATATTAGATGAGTCCGACCTTGAACGTGTATGCAATGTTCCACGGAGTTAGAATCATAAAATGTGTCCGAATCACAGTAAGTGAGAAATTAGACTTGCTTTGTTACTAATCATTATTGTGTTCAAACTGCTTAGTTTTTTGGTGAAGTGAGCTCCGAACTACTCCGTTCAATGAGTCCCGGCGGGAATTAAACAAGTGACCACGCGCACGGAAGGCGAGCGCGCTAACTCCTCGGTCATCCCGAGGTCGGTAATGTTTGTGGCTACGAATTTTTGTTTCCTCTGTAGATTACTGGTATGAACAGGTTGTGATATGGACTTTAACCGCTGGAATATTCCACCTGCCTTCCTAGGGATTCAGTGATATGTGAGGGAGGGAAGTTACGTGTGTTTTGATGACGGGGCTGCTTGGTAGACAAAAGTATTTGTGATTGTAGAAGAGCGGAACAGTGGTCATTAAATTCTGTCAAAAAGTCTGTAAAACTGCTGCAGAAACCTTTGAAATGACAAAATAAGTGCCGTAAGGTGACTATACTCTGCACCACCCTCTCAAATGTACAGGAATTGGCGTAGACTTTGTTTGATTACCGAGCCACCGTAGGTCGGTGGTAGAGCGTTGGCATAGCATTAGGAAGGTCGTGGGTTGGATCCCAGAAGACGACTTACATTTTTCCTCAGTCATACCAGGCAAATGCCGGGATGGCACCTTGAACATAGGCCCTGTCCGGCACCTTGCCCTTGCCAAACCCTTTTCCCTCCCCTATCCCGGCCTGAGTCTTAGATGCCTAAAGGCCATAAAATTTGTTTGATTATTTTCCATCGTTACTGTGTACCAACGGAAAGCACACACACACGAAGACTACTGACCAATTCTTATATATTTGAGAGAGTGGCGCAATATTTACCTGACGGTGTTTCGAGAGATCGTTTTTGGAGATACCCAACTTTGAATGCAATTGAAATTGAGTGCCAGTCACATGTTAATATTCGTACGCAGTTATTATTCAGTAACATAGCTTTATGTTAGTCTTGCAACTTAGTTGTTTTTTAGTATATGTAACATACTGCCATTTTATACGAAAAAGTGTTGCCAACTACCTTTAAAAGAAAAAAAAATGTGATAATTTTAAAAATGCCGTTTCTTTTATTGTGTACATATGGTGCGTGCTGAATAGTTATTCAGTTTACGTTGTGCGAACTTCCAAACGAAGTATAAGTCATTAAGGGGTTTAAGGCTGAATCCAAGTGAGTTTTCCCGCCTTTTTGTTTTACGTCAATTATTCAGAATTCGGTGCAGGTAAACAAAATTTAACTTCCACAGACCAAAGTTCATGTCGTGCTTCAATAACTGGTACAATTAGTTTTAAAGAAATGCTACTAGTAACCTAAGGATTGTGTGCAGACACTTTTGGGACAGAATAATATCCCAAAAGTGTTTGCACACAATCCTGAAGTTATTACTAACATTTGCACAAAGCTAATTGAGCTCATTATTGAAGCTTGACATGAACTTTGGTCTGTGAAAATAATATTTTATTTACCTGCACCGAATTCTGAATAATTGACGTAAAACGAAAAAGGCGGGAAAACTCACTTGGATTGAGCCTTAAAGGACTTCGCTAAAGAAAAGTTCTTGGAAAGGGTTAGAAAAGGAATGGATATATGTTGAAGAAGGCAGGCACACTGGACAATTAGCATCGAGCACAACGCTGTATAGAAATAGCATATCGGCTTTCGCATTACAAGTGTGGGTTAATTGTATTCATTATATTGTCATTACTGATATGTCAAGAACTCAATTCTGGAACTGTATGTCGGACAGTGGTGAAGATTAGTTATAGGTCAGTAGCTAGTTTCGAGATGTGTGTGGAACAAATAGGAGAACGATATTCCAGCACAGGGAAGATTAAGGCTCTGTAGTGTGAGGGGAATGCAGACAACTTCTAAATATCTGTATATCTGTGCAATAATCCTAGCGTTCGCTTAGCTTTTTTCTTCTTCTGACACGCCTATAAAACACTCAGGAAATGTCAAACATTTCAGAAATAATTATCCCAAGATATTTCCTTTGCAAGTTTCATTCGCAATGGATGGCCCGATATGTGTTTTCAGTATTAGACAAGAAATGGGAATACAATGGGACGGTTCACCAGTTGTTCGTAGATTTTAAGAAAGCATAGGATTCTGTCAAAAGGAAAAAAATATACAATAACCTGGTACGATTTTGTAATTCTGAAAAACAAAAACGAACTTGTTGAACTAGTAAGGATGTCTACGATCCCATAAGCAGATTACGTATAAGTAATACTATGTCAGATAGAGAGATATGCGTTGTCACCACTACTGTCTAACTGTGCTTTAAATATGTGATTCTAAAAATAAAAGAAGACAAAAAGGGACTAACATCAAATGGCTTGAACCAACTGTTCGTATATGTGGATGATGCAGATTTAATAAGGGACCATATAGACACACTACAAAGTAACACCGATGTTTTAGTATAAGTTTGCGATAAGATAGGTTACGGTGAACGTAGAGAAAACAAAATACATTATAAAAAGTCGAAGCACAGGGTGTGAAGGAAATAGACATAACAACGAGAACAAAGAGAAATGAACCAAGTTTAAATACTTGGGAACATATGTATCTAACAAGAACGAGGTCACGGATAAAATAAAAAGTCGCTTAGCATCGGGCAACTCATGTTTCTGTTCAGCCCAGAAACTCCTAACCTCACGATTAATATCAAGCAAGCTGAAATTAAAATATTACTGACGGTTATTTCGCCAGTAATACGCTATGGTTGCAAAAGTTGGAGTAGGACTCTGCCAAGTGAACATAAATTGCGTACGTGTGAAAATAAGGTTTTGAAAAAGATATACAGGACGAGGTGATCGGAGGAGACTACATAATGAAGAAATTCACAGACTGTATGATTCACCCGATATTACAAGAAAAATGAAATCACAACGCTTGGATGAGGGGAAACTGAAGATTATATTTCATTGTGGTTGGTAAGCTGGAGTGAAAGAGGCCGTTGGGATGATATTATTAGAAGGTATTTTCGAGAGATGATAATCGTGATGAAAACTGGCTTGATCTTTCCCAGGATTGAATCCTATGGCGAACGTTTGTTACTGCGACGATGAACTTCCGAGTTCAATTATCCATAGTGTTAGTTAGTATAATCAGATACTCGTCAATGTGCAACAGCTTGTAGAAACTAAAAATTTGAAAGAATAATTTAAGAATTTAACGTGTTGTGTGTATTTCTTTTGTGTAGGCTTACAGGAGCACAGATAGAAGACACAGACCATATAGTCAGCCTATTAGTTTCGACTCCTCTGACGCTTTTGTACGACGAGCAGGTGGAGGCCTTCAGACGAACCCATTGTCTCGGATCTCTGAAATAAGCTCTGTGCATTATGCTTCCAGCAGTTGTAAGTAGCGATAGTTAGAATGTGCTTTTATTTGGTTTTTTTAAATATTGTTTTAGTTTTACTTTTAAAAATAATTAGTTGGAACCGAAACATATGGTTTTCTAAAATTTGAAGACACGTTGAGTGCCTTATTAACTGTGAGAGGGAGCAAAGCAAAACTCTCTTTTGTATATTTGTTACCTAAGACGTATTTGAATATTTTCTAGGTTGCAGGGAATTGCGTTAATAGTTTAGATGTACTAAGAGAACATATCGTCACCTTGTAAACAGAAGGTACTATGTCCACTTTTTGGCAAAATGGAGTTAACACTGCATTCAAAGACCTTGTACTGAAATGAATTTATACAGACTCGAAATTGACTCCAAACTTCAAAACTGCTTTTTTCTCAAAAGTAGCAACAGTAAGCATTAGTACCTTCTGGTTCTAAGGTGACGATATGTTGGTAACATGTGAAGCGGTGCACACATTTGGCTCGCAAATATTATAAGGCTTGGTCCATTGAGAACAGACCGCGCTATGTAGACTCTATATAAGTAGATTAGACGATTAATTGCCTTAAAATCCTCACCCCCCACCACGAGAATTCAGGAACTTGTCTCTCTGCGAAACCAACCGGTTAAGGGATGAACAGTAGAATGATTACTATTGGAATCAGTCATTCTTTCACAGTGTCGTTCAGTGCAAAATTCCTCATACGCTGCGTTTGCAGTTCACCATAAATTACAAAATCAGACGAAGACATATCCCAGCTGTATGGAGGGTGATGAAGTGCCTATTTTCTGAATTTTGGGAGAATGTTCTGCTCAATTCTGATCTTAAGAGGACGAACATCCAAAAGGATGAGCACTTTGGAGAAACTCCAATGTCAAGCTATTCGATACTCCTTTTGTTCCGAGGAAATGCTGTAGGAGACCCACACACTTAATCGTAAAATAGATGTTGTGTGATGATTTTGGCATTGTCCGTGATTCACTTACCGATCCTGATCTGTCGTTCCTAATGTCGCCCACACCTAGCAGAATAGCATGTGATTGTTAAGGATTGCTTTCGCGAGAAATTCATCCCTTGCGAAATCGCATACACCATGTTTTCACTCGCTACAACGATTAACAGTGTTTACAGTACATTGCGTCATTCGTCGAAAAAAAATAGTAAACTTTATTTTGTATGGGCCATTCTAGTAACTATGGACTTCGGCCCGTTTCGATGATACGAGAACAATGTTGTTATAAACTACAGAACATCCATGACCCAGGCGGGATTTGAACCGGCGATCTCTGAACGTAGGCCCAACTCACTAATGAACACGACTACTGAGGTCGGCCCGTCACTCATACTTTGCACGTCAAAAAAGTATCATGTTTATGTTTACAGATTTATGTTGGGTCTTTGAATTTATTTTAAGTCCTTTAGGCATGTGAGGCTCAGACCGGGATATGGTGGAGGTAGACAACCAGGGGTATTTCGTAGGTACCGTCCCGGCATTTACCTGGTGTGACAGAAAAAAACTTGATCGGGATAGTCGGCCGCTGGGATCGATCCCAAGACGTCCCGAATGCTAAGCCAAGGCTCTATCACTGAGTCACGGCCGCTTGGTCTGTTTGCTCAGGACGACGGATGATTTGCACATTCTCCCATCGCGGCGCACACCGATAGTCACGTAGCCTTGATGCTAGTGCATTAACGTGGTGTGAATATCTCTTGATATGATTATCATTTAATCTATTTATATAGAGTAATCTGCTTTCACATAACTTGACCCTTATAATATACATGATTTATGTAATCGAGTTGTGAACATTGCTCTAAATCACAGGGCAACAAATTTTAACTTTTTTGGTAACATGGATAACAATCACTGTTTTTTTTTTTTTTTTACTAAATTTGGGGCGCTGATTTCAACCCTCCGCGTAAGATTTTTTTGTTACGATAACTTTATTTTTTCTCTGTTCCATACTTATACGTTGTAATGGCGTGTATTCATGTATAAAAGCTTTATGCTTGATCATAGCTATAAATATGTATACCTTCAGGTATGTGTTATAAACACATTGAAAGTTTGAAAGCAATATCTTGTATAGTTCCGGAATTATAAATGTTTTTGTATATCAAGTCGTATTTCAGACGCAGAATTTTGGGCGATCTGTAAAGCTTTTGGATACGAACTTCCGGACAATTCAGTTTCGGTCGAGGCCATTTTTTTGACAGTATGTCTGCGGAAGGATCCATAATTTTATTGTATCTAGTTAATCTAGCATGTTACCTAGGAAATATATGTATTTGTTTCCAGATTGGTGTAGTGTTGATCGAACTAAGTCCAGTTATGTAAATATACCTAAACACTTAATTTCAATCACGTCTAACGTCTAAGCGGTGCATCCTAGAAGGAAAATGGAAGTTAACTTTCTTGTAGAGAGTTTTACGTAGATAAATTTTTGTAGTAAGACATTTTGCCCTAAAATGCTTTTCAAGCGAGATATTTACAAAAAACTGTTTTAAGCCCCATTTTTTCAATATGGCGGAGCGAGCGGCAGCGCTCCAAGAACGCAAATTTAGTATATTACTCAGTACATGGTGCTGTCATACTGTCAATTTTCAAAACTCCTCTATTTTTTGTGATTACGTCCATTTTTATCTCATTGATTGGCCTACACTGCAGCTTAATACCTGTTAAGACAAAATAATAGAAAAGGGGCAATCCATATGAAATCAGCCAATGGGTGTTGCTGACACGTTTTATTTTATTTTTGATAGTACATTTTCTGTTTATATATACACCTGGGAGTACAAAATTATTATTTTTTTTTTTACAATTTTATTATTACCCCTTTGGCTTTTAGCGGCCATTTTATTTATGAGGGTCGGCCGTTTTTAGAGGTTAGCGATAAGTTAAATAACTTTTTTATTTATTTATTAAGCTCACGGGCCTTCAAATATCGCAATTTCTCCAAAATTGCCTATTTTCAAACAGGTATATCTCAAAAAGGACTGAATAAAAAAATCTGAAATTTTCACAAAATACCCTTCTAGTTCCTGGTAATAAACACATAAAATTTCATTATTGTGTTTTAATCATAAGTATTTTTTTTTAATTAAAGAAATAAGTAAAAATACACAGTACGACGCACAAAAAATACACATTGACGCAGACGCCTAAAGTATTAAAACACTGAAAAAAGTGGGTTTGATTAATGAAAAACACAATGATGAAATTTTGTGTTTATTACCAGGCACTAGAAGGGTATTTTGTGAAAATTTCAGATTTTT
>JAGDQP010047773.1:0-14934 GCA_022664845.1 Lepisma saccharinum
TCACCTACGCGTTCCTTCGCTGCGCTCTTAATTGTTTCACGAATTGCCTCCCACATCTTACTTACATCAATTTCATTATTATCATCATTATTATTACTCGAGTCGGCTAGGATTTCGAACCTATTTGAGAGTTCGAGTTGGTAATATGCTCTTATGCTCGGATTATTTAATCGTTTAACTTCGAATTTCAGTTGTTTTGATCCCTTGCTTTCTCTGTTCGCGATGCATAACTTTTCCCTTACTTTTGTGATCACTAATTGATGGTCGGTGTCACCTTCCGCTCCTCTGTACGACCTAATGTCCATTATGTTGGTGTGTCTTCGTCTGTCTACTAATACGTGATCGATCTGGTTGAGAGTTTTGCCGTCCGGAGATACCCATGTGTGTTTGTGTATGTCTTTGTGTTCAAAGTACGTGCTCTTTACCAGTAAGTTTTTCGAAATCGCGAAAGTTATCAGTCTTTCTCCATTGTTGTTGGTCTTTTCGTGAAGACTGTATTTGCCTATAGTAGGTCTATATTTTTCTTCCCTCCCTACCTTTGCATTGAAATCACCCAACACAATTTTCGAATTATACTTCGGTAATCGGTCAAACAACCTTTCTAGCTCATCGTAGAATATATCTTTGTCGTTATCAGTAGCCACATCGGTCGGAGCATAGACGTTTAATAAAACCGTGTTACCCCATCGAGTACGTATCGTAACGTACGATAGTCTTTCGTTTACGAACTCTATATTCTGAACCGCCTGAAGGATACTATTCTTAATGAGGAATCCTGTTCCAAATTCGTGAGACTGTGTTCCCCCATAGTAGAAAGTGTACTTGCCCTGTGGGATGCTATCTTGACCCTCCCACCGAACTTCTTGTATCGCTAATATGTCTAGCTCGTACTTTTCGGTCTCGTGTACCGCCACCTGAAGAGCGCCCGTTTGGTATAATGTTCGTACGTTCCACGTTCCTATTCTAAGGTCTTTCTTAATCCTGTTCATAGACCCCCTGAAGCAGTCCCAGCCCGGAGATCCGAATGAGGGACTAGTTTACCTCCGGAATATTTTACCCCAGGAGAATCCATGAACCATCTGTTACTATTTCTTGACATGTTTTAGCGGTGTAGAGTTGTCAGCTCTACGACAAAGGTATAGAAACAATTTGAAAAATTGAGTTTTGAAAATAAGTTTGTAACACTAACACCGGAGGCACCTGCGGTGGCCTGAGTTTCTTTGTGGGCATGAGTCTAACCGCGAAGTTCAGAAAAGGCGGGAAACAACTACTTATAGTATTGCCATCTGGGAGCGACAGCAGCTCTGTATGTCGATGAGTGCAAAATTTTTCTCACCATATCATCTCCCACAGACGTTACTATTCTGCAAAATATCTTAACACGCCTTGAAAACTGATTAGCAACTTAATCGCAACCCTTCAAAACCTACAGCTGTTAGATTTAGTTAAACAAACAAATACCATAATGTCATCCTATCAAGTATGCAAACATGTCATACCCTGGGTTCAACATTATCAAGATCTTGGCGTTCTATTTGACAGTAACTTAACCTTTCTAAATCACATTGACTACATAATTTCCAAAGCTATGAACACCCTAGGTCTGATACATAGGTTCACTGATATCACTAACATGCTTGTACTTGGAACGTATTTCGTAAGCTGTGTTTTATTGATTCATGCCTATCCTATCTGGTCCATGGCAAGTGACAGTAATCTCTTAAAGTTGGATAAAAATCATGGATTTCTTCAAACGTGTGTCAATAATAGAAGCTCTTCCTTATCTCATCTATCCAAAACTGATATTCCTTCTACCCCTCAACTAAATGATCTCCGTACTCACCATAAACTTTCCGATCTTAGATTCCTTTATAACATAACGAATGGTAATGTTCACACAAATGATCTTCTCCCATTGTTACAATTGCGTGTTCCGAGAGGTACTAGCAGGTGCAATGACTATTTTTACATCAGAGCTCCAAGGTTTTCTTTAGAAAAGAAATGATTCTTAATCAGGCTTCCCGCCCTTTATCACTCAGTGACCAACCCTCCTGACGTTTTTACCTTCTTAAAACTACCTTTATGGAACTTAATGTCACATCTATTGTATTTGTTTCTGTTCAGTTAAGTTTTTATGTTTTTTATTTCTATTTTTTTTTTGTTTTAACTATTTTTCTATGTTACTTCCTAGTGTAAAATGGCTAACACATACTGTATCTAGGATTATGTGTGTAATAAAATTCTCCTGATCTTCAACGACTCATGGAGCAATTCTGTCAACGCAGAGAGGAGTCTATGAGCAAATGGATAAAGACTATGATATTACAACTTCGATGTCCAGCAAAGATGTGCACTGTGTAATGGCTTCACTCATCATCATCCATTAGTTGAATAGTAGTATTCAAAATTGAACTATATGTCAGACAATGAATTTTCTGTAAACTCGATGATAAGATTATCCACAATAATTAAAAAAAAATAAATAGAAAAGAGTTCAGTCCGTAATGCAACTTATGATCTTAAACTAATAAACTACCAGATATGTGTGATTTGTAGTAATATACATACTAATTCGTAACACAATTGGATTGCTTAAGAGCCAGAGTGAACCAACTACACTTTAGTCGATATTCAGTTGTTGGTGTTTTCTGGTAGTTTACGTGTATGCAATACTTGGTTCACGACGTTTTTGGTTCATTTTGGCTTTAGGCCATCCAACTGCTACATTAAATAACTAACTAACTCTATGGTCTAAGGAACTCGCAAGTTCATCACCGCAGTAACAAACGTTCGCTAAGTCATTCTATCCTGGGTAATATCAAGTCAGTTTTCATCACGAACACCTACTTCTCGAAAATCTTTTCTAATGTCGTGCTCCCAAAGACGTCTCGGTCTTCCTAATGGTCTCCTTCCATTCGGCCTTCCAAGCAGCACCCTCATCCGAGCTACATGGCCTGCCACCTTAGTCGTCGCGATTTCATTATTTTTACAACATCTGGTGAATCGTACAGTTCGTGGAGTTCTTCATTATGTTGTCTCCTCCATTCTCCAGTCATCTCGGCCCGTATATCTTTCTCAAAACCTTATTGTTACCAATATTATTAAGGTACTAATTACCTTATTGTCCAATTGTTACATTATTACGAATATTACGAGAATGGCTTTAGTCCTTTTGGGCAACTGATCATCCAGTTATGTTAAGAAGTTCTTTCAATTCAGAAGTCTCTGAATGCAAGTTTAAAACACTAACCTAGTACACCGTAGACAAATCTTTACTAAAATATACGGCCTTGGCATTTCCTAAGGTCCTGTGAAATGACGTAACTAACCTTACTCACAACTATTGTTTACGGTAACAGTTTAAAAAACACTAACGTAGTTAGGAAATAAATTTGTAACTGATGTCAAGGACAAGTAATACACTCATTGTTACGTAATCTTTAGAGAAATAGATAATAATATATTTCACACTCTAGACGGAGAGGGTGGGTTACACTACACCCCCTGTATCAGCTGTTATTATTTGCTCTTTTCATTATCATAAATAATACATCTCTTATAAGAAACTTTCATAAAAAGAGGAAGTGGCATGTTGGTGGTAGAAATTAATTCGCATATCCTATTCAATGCACTATGTTACCTCTCAAATATAACTTTTGGCGAAGTTAGTACGTATTTTTCTTTCATCACCAGACGAATTAATAATGTTCTCCTGGTGTCAACAATTCAACCTTTACATTATAGAAGTCAGGTCAGACACTTTGGCATGCAAATTCAAACGTCAGCTTGATCTAACCTTTAGTAATCAAGGACCAGATTCTAACTATGGCAACTCTTTTCACCTTGAAGATGTGCAAAGTACATTTAAAATTCTGAATGAAGCAATAATTAGTTATTAAGATTTTTTTTTGGTGGGGGGGGGGGGGCTCTGACAAGACGGAGATCACTGAACTAATCTTGACACTTGTAACTTATTGGTAAAGCTGTGCCCAACGGCTTCATTTTATAGAACAAAGGTTTTTCTACATTTTATTAAGGTGATTGCAAAGCGTGGATTTCCAACGCCAGGTGGTAGCACTATGTGTCTTTAAAGGACTTTTCTCCTTGCATCAAATAGCAATGTTGCTCCTACAAATTCATGCCAAGAGTGTTAAAACTTTCAAAGAAGAAAGTTCTTAACCACTGTTTTGAAATGTAAAAGATGAAAAGGAAACGTCAAAATGGATAAGCTCCTGGAAAGTTAGTCAAATTTGGATTCAATTTGGTGGTAATTATTGGTGAATCTGTAGAGGAGGGCGAGAGATGATATGGAAGAAGGCGTAACAGGAAGAAAACTAGTCTAGATACAAGATATTGAAATGTATGTATCAATGTACGTTCCACGAACAACATGCCGCTACTTTGTGGTGGGCCGATGTCGATTTAGTGGCGGCTGCCGTTAAAGGGTTGGTTCGAAGGTGGTTGGAAAGTGACACCCACCTAGTCGGCATTTGAGTGGTAAAAAATCGTCGGCTCAACGTATGGATATAAGGTGGATTCCGGAGTGGCGGATTATTGTAAGTGGACCAGCTACAATTGGCTTACAGGTGATGTAGTAGTAGGTGGCATGTAGTAGGTGGCCCAGTTGCTTAACCCGCTCATTTGCCAACGTAGATATGTAATGCCACCTTATCATATTGCCATCTATCAGCAATGTTGTCAGTTACTAGACGAGGTAGGATGAGATAAAAAGAAACGAAGTGCCTGTGTTTCTTTCAGCGGGCTGCCGAGTCAATCACCCGCCAAATTTTACACACCAAATATTGCAACAACAAGGTTAGCGAACAAGAAACCTTGGAAATTTACAGTTACAAAATGTTAGCCTATGTCACTCACAATAAGTAAAAGTTTCCCTTGTGGTACCTACTCAAGGTTGTTTTTATGAAACTGCAACTTTGTGTAGAAGTGACTAATGATTTTGCTGAAAGTAAAAGTCTAAATTTACTGGATTGCAAATCGACGTAAGGATTTTTTTTGAAAGAACGGGACTTATACGACAAATATATATTGTACCATCTCTCTCTCTCTCTCTCTCTGTGTGTAAGAGAGAGAGAGAGAGAGATAGAGAGAATATTAGTATGGCAAATAAATGACGGATGTGGGGGTTACATGAATGTGGGACGTAATGTACAATTTCTCGTATACTAAATATAATTCACATCATTTCACATTTCAATATAATTCACATCATTCTCCCATTCCTTTCGAAGTCCTTCTACCTTGTTCGGTACTATTTTTGGCTGAGGAGTTTATGAGGCCTCGCGTTACTACCCACCATGGTGTGTAACTCTCACTAGAGATTTACGCCTTGCCCTCCATTTTTCTTGAAAGAAACACTGCTCTAACACAAGATCCAATCATCCATACTAGTACCGAATTTAAGCCTTTTCTTCATAAACAGTCTTCTTAACATCAAGGAATAAAAAATGTGTACCGTTCACAACACGCCTGGGTAAAGTAGTGTCCGGAGTGACAGACAAGAAACAAATCAAAAGATTCTAGGTTCGAATCCGGCTGTAGACTACTGGAAATTTTACACAGCAATTAATCTATCTGTACAAAGGCATTGGACAAAGTACAAGTAAAATATACCAGTAGTCAATAATCATTTATCAATAGGGTTAATTCTCTATTTTCACCAAAATATGTTCTTTTTTTATTGGGAATTCAATGGGTGCAACTTAGGGATTTGGCGGCTCGACGTCGTCCCGCCCTGGTCGGTTGAACGTCCTGTTTTGTGCAACATCCGGTCATTGGCTCGACGTCTCATTCCGACATCTCCGCGGATTTTGCCACCGAAGGCCCGACATCGGCCCATAGAAATTTTTGCTCATTATGGAGTGTTCAAATGTAAAATGTATGAACTGAGTTTTTCATTTCCCGTCCTGTAGTGGTAACGGTCGCAGTCTACGGATTATCTTTGAAAGAATGGAAATTTCATTCTTACGGCTCGCCATACTCACTGGGGTTTTCCTAAGATTTTTTCTTAGTTCTACCAGGTAAATTCCGTTATGATACCTTGACTATGGCCCTGTGCTCACCAAAGAGTGCTTACTGAAAGACGCTATCTCCTAAAGTTCAGTTGATTCCTGGGCCACCTGTAGTCTTTTAGAAGCATTAAGGAATCGCAATGACGCAAAATCTCTGGTCAAAATGTAACGTCTACATAAATATTGGTTTTGTATGTTGATACACCGCCATATTTCAACATCCCATGCTACTTAAGAACAGAATAACGAGTAGCCTTGATTAATTGACCATTTAAAGTGACAAACGCCCAACCTTGATTATTAAACTTACAATTAACAATAAACTAGTGAGTACTATGTAATCTTAAGGCAGGAAACCAAAATGCTTGCATAACGTCGATTGTGTGAGAACATTTATTTCATAATAGAAACATTATGAAGAATTATTAGATTTTTTTTTCTAGTAGAAAACATTTTTCACTAGTGGCTTACATATTTATATTTTATCTCGGGAATCGCTGATTTCCCAACAAATTTTGTCGAGCGTATCGCTGTCGAAATTTTAATCGGAAGTTGCTTCAAAAACTGTGACGTAAATGAGAACAAAAAGTGTAAAGATACATAACCGCACCTAACCTTACATAACCTCCATGTTCCCATGGTCATTAATTTAAGATAATCTACGAAAAGTACAAGAAAGCAATTATTAGTCTAATCATAAATATGAACATATGAAAATATATTTTGAAAGAAAAATAGAAGAAAAAAATCTTGCCCCAGCTGGGATTCGAACCCAGGTTTTTATTTAGCAAGCCAACGCCTTACCAATGCACCATGACGGGAACTTCCAAACGGCGGTTTGGCCGTTGTATTTACAGTTCACGTGTTACGTAACAAACCAGTAGTGACGCGTTCTAGACGCAACTTTCGTTTTAAATTCTAACACCGTTACACTCTACAGATTTTGTAACACGTCTGACGTCACATTGGCTATGAGAAATTTAGGCATCATAATTGAGTGTTGGCCACCATCGGTGTGAATAGAGAATCAATAAGTTTCACAACAGATTTGGATTATGGCGGGCTGTGTTGTGGATGATATATGAATTGTTTGTGAATACTCCCAGTCTTGATATTTATAACGTAATCCAGGTAAGTCAGTGATGAATAACTAAAGAAGCTAGTTTGAATCAACGCATTCAATTTTATTAATTTCGATCGTTGAAATCACTGCAAGACATGTGCATTCTTTATATAAATAATGGATTACGTCTTAAGCAATTATAAGCCACGCACGCTGTGACCTTAATATCAATTGCTTACGGACCTTTCTTTAGTATATCGTAATGTTCTCGCTGTTATCGATAGTAAGAGTGCCTTTTAGGTAGAGACAATGAAACTCGGGATTGGAGTTCTTTTCCCATCACCAGTTTTATTACAAAAGTGTACAAGTTTAGACAAAATAAAGAGGTCGTCCGGGTCAAGATTAATTACAGACTAAAGTTAGCTTGTTATATCGTTTGTATATGAGTTTGCACCTCGGTTATGAGAGGTCTAAGGAGAGGTGCCATACAACTCCAAGCAAGCGAGTGTGCAATGGATACCAGACTCCAAGCAAGTCAAGGCGGATGGTAGCTCCGTTCCAAGCAAACGAGAGCAGGTTGTAATTTAGGTAACACTCCAAGCAAGTGAGTGTGCATAGGTAGTGTTCCACTCCAAGCAAGCGAGAACAGGTTAGAGGGAAGGATCCTCTGTGAAGAGTGATACAGAATGTAGAAGTGATCCGTCTTTTATAGTAGCCTGCAGGACTTCCTCAAGGCGTGGTTCCTATGAGCGTGACGTTTGCTGGAACCTTCGGCTCACGTGATGAACTATAGTTGTCTTCTGTTGTTTACTATTGACACTGTTTACGTCACTTGTAGTACTCACTATTGTTTATGTTATGAATGCCACGTGCCTTAGCACACGGATCATTACAATACAGTGGTGCTGCTTTCGTAGGTGAGTTGACTTGAGCTACCTAATATTACATAAGCTAACCTAATTTCTCTTAGCAAGTAACATGTGTCACTATAACTTATAATTTTAGTTAACCGATTGGAAACTAAGAGGTTCGGTTGAGGAAAGGAACACCCTACACAAGCTAAAATAAGACATAACGTTAGGCTAATTGTGAAACCACCTAACCCCGTCTGCTATTTTACAGAAGGGCGAAAAACAACATTGGAGTTATGTGGTTTTACAATTAGGGTAACGATAAGTTAGCTCCAAATTAACTGCAAGGTGATACAGAATGTAGAAGTGGTCCGTCTTTTATAGTAGCCTGCAAGACTTCCTCAAGGCGTGGTTCCTCCGAGCGTGACGTTTGCTGGAACCTTCGGCTCACGTGATGAACTATAGTTGTCTTCTGTTGTTTACTATTGACACTGTTTACGTCACTTGTAGTACTCACTATTGTTTATGTTATGAATGTCACGTGCCTTAGCACACGGGTCATTACAATACAGTGGTGCTGAATTTGAATTTGGTTGAATTTGATCGAAGTGGGGCCTTTATTCATTATTCAAGGGGAGTGGTTGGTCCTGCGCAAAAACTAAAATTGAAATCTCCTAGTGTAACATCATACTATTTACCTTTGTTTTCTAGATGTATAAGTAAAAAAGAGGTTTAGGGGTATAAATTGAAACCATTTTAATTTTGAATTCAACTTTTAAGTCCTCTAGGCAACTTTCTCTCAGGCCGGATGGATGAAGTTGGGGCAGTTGTCGGAATGAAGAAAGATGGAGGAAACGGAAAAACTTCCAGAAAACTCACGCACGCGATGTTTGTTCACTACAAAGCTCACATGGCATCAGAAGGGATCTAACAGACGACCCGAAGCGCCAGAGCTGAGTGCTCTATCATTGACCCACCGCGACCCAGAGTGAAACTATTGTCACATTCCCACGATCTTTTGGCTAAGATCAAAGTGTAGAATCTGGAAACTATATTTTCAAGGTAGGCAAATTATTCAAAATGCGTTACGATCTGTACTTTATATTACTTTATGGACTTAATAACAATAAAACATATATATAGTTTAGCTCACAGCGTGATAAATCAAATGTCAGCACCCCTCCTTTTTTACACATGATGGTACAAGTAAGGAAACAGCCTCGGAGGACCTCATTAAGCCATAGTACTGTTACCGCCCATACAATTAATTTTATCTTATCTTATCGGAGGACCTCATTGCCCGGAATGACGGAATGCAGCTGGCAACAGCAGCGGTCAGTCCTGCAGGAAGTCAGAGGGTCAAAATGCCCGGGTTTGGACTGTATACTGCCAGGACACCGACATGGCAACTCGAACGGACCTATAACTGTCAGTCACTCTCGACGACTCTCAACTGTTACACGGAAAAAAATAAAGGGTTACTAGTAACCCAAAAAAAGGTTGATCTAACCGAGTGAGTTGGTAAATATAGAGCTTAATAAGTGCAAGGTTACAGCAACCCAGCTGAAAAGGTTAAATCCAGTGGGTTGATTTAACCCTGCGCATAGGTTGTTTTGAAGGGTTATGATAACTAACTCCATTCAGTTAGTTTAACCTAGCGATCAGTTGCAGCGATTAACTTACTGGGTTAAGCCAACCGAGTTTCTAAGTTACTTTAACTGTGCTAATAATTTACTGCAAATAAGTAAATCGGTTGGTTTAACCTACTTTCTTGGTCCTACTTGGTAGATGTAACCTTGGAAGGGTTATTGCAACTATGTTCATGGTAGTTGCAGTAACCGAGAAACAAGGTTACGTCTACCACGTGCTTATCAAGACAAGCATGGCTACATGTTCTTACTGGCCGGCACGGAAATGATCACATCTGCGCGCCAACATGACTGTAATTAACAATAATTATGTTCTCGCACCAAAAATAATAATTCGATATGTACAATTCCATCTCTCAGACCATATTGGATAATTAAGTGTGATAGTTTTTGGTAATTACAGCCACGTTGGCCACATAAATGTGGTCTTCTCGGTGTCATCAGTAAGAATGTGGGGATAAACTTTACTTTATGGCCCGCAGCTTCCGCCAGCTACTGAAGCATATATATATATATATATATATATATATATATATATGTATGTATAGTTCCTTGCGAATAATTATCTCAGGCAGCTCTATAAACACCTACCAACGAGCAGCAATCCAAAAAGTGTTAAGAGAAACGGTATCATTAACATATCGTTAAATACACACTCGAGCTGATCAACACATAATAAACATGGCGTCTGCGAAGGAATATTTATGGCGACACTTTGTGTTATGAATAACGTGTATTTTTCGACAAAATCACGGAAAGAACCTCAGGCGAGCGAAAAGGGGTTTGTTAAAGTCAAGTTGGGTATTATTATTTCATTATACGCGATGTACATGGCGTTCAGAACATACTGCATGTGCTTGCCCTCAACGCACAAGAAGAAAAATAGTCGTCACTCTCATTTCACACCTCCATGACTCGAAAATTGGTTATATCTTGCATTTCAACACTTCTTCACATATTGGAAATGTTACATTTCACCTGTAAATTTCACATACTTTGACGGCCTGGCCCAAAGTTTCCTAAATACCTTAAAATTTTGAATTCAATTTTACATATTTTGCGAACCATAAAGTGAACCTGAATGTGGTGCCATGTCGTGATCTGCATTTCTTAAAATATAGAGCCCAACGCTGTACTCTTTTGAGTACAAGTTCTTTATTAACCCTTTCGGACGAGATAATTTTGGCACTTGGTCTTTCTATTCCCCCCCCCCCCACACACACACACATAAAGTAGAGCCCTCATTTATTGTTCGGTGCTAATTACAACCAGAGTAAAACAGTGAAGCTTACGCGATAACGATATTTGTTTCCCTGATGGGGTTAACTCTTCAGCATTCGGAAGGACTCAAATAAGAGTTGCTTGATTCTTGTTGTAAACATGTTAATAATGTAAATAATTACGTCCATTTAGTTACCATACGCAAGGAAGTTTTTTTTTTACAAGGATTTGTTACAGGTGAGTAATAAATAAAACTTTCAACATTATTTAATAAGTCAAATTGTTATGGAGTTCTTTAGCACTTTTCGGTTGAATTAAATTTGTTAATGCCTTTAGACAACTTTGGCTCAGGCCGGATAGATAATTGGTGGAAAGAAGAAAGTGGGAGGAAACGGGAGAACCCCGAGAATACCTTCGTACACGGTGCTTGTCCACCACAAAACCCAAATGCACATGCACAATTTTTCGGCCTATACATTAGTGCCAAATATAAGCATATTCAGTAACGTAACTGCTCTCCACAGAGCATTTACGTACATAAGACACGCGAATATTGAAATAAGGCAAATAATTGAAACAATTTATAAATTACTTGTCTTGAAAAACTGCGATTTGGTAAGCTGAGGTGTCACTCAACGAGACGTTATTTTAAAATATTTCAGGAACCGCAACACGCCGAGAATGAGCGCAGAATCCATAATTTATTACAGGAATGAAAAAGTTTAATCGGAAGACGCATTTACAATATTAGAAAACATATATAAGGATGCCTTAGAACCTCAGAAACCGACTGAAGTTTCTCAACATAAAAGTAATGAAATTTTAAAATGATAATGTTTATTACGTTACATTATGCTAATTTACATTGAGTAGGTAAATGCAAATCTGCTCACTTCTATCTTGAATCTTTAGTGCATAAAAATCTTATTACTTTATTGGTACCGGTAACAGAAAACCAAAGAAAACTATCTTAGTTTGGAGGAAACAGACGTTACTAATGAAATGTTGGAATGAACATCACAGAAAAATGAAGCGTAAGTAAATTCACATTTACATGTAAGTAAAAGACCTGTAAACTATGTGCAATACCGGTACACGTTTAACTGGAGGAAACGAAATTTTTCATACTAATGTAATTTTTGCTACATTTCAGTAGCACAAATAAATGGAAACATACACAAACACTATACATTACAGACTACAAACTAATCAATGAAACTAGAAGTCTCAAGGTCACTATAAAGCTGCTGCGTAAACATTAAAAATGTTGCTTCTTATTAATACTTTATATTCAGAAACAATATTTTTTTTAAAAAAATCTTAGTTGACGAAGCTTCATAGAGAAATTATTCCTGTATCTATGTTAGAGAGTTTGAAATTGAAAATTAATGAATAATATACATAACTCTTAGTCGTATAAATCACTATACATTTTATTCACAAGGATGTTTTACATTTTCAAGTTAGATATTACACATAATTTTTGAAAACATGTCCTGGTTGAATGTAATACGATTTCTCCCAATATGTTATTGAATTAAACACGTGTCACTCTAAGTCAAATCAACGTAAAAATGTTTTGACACCATCGAATTTTGCGATACTTAGTAATGTAAACGCGCCATTAATGGACACTTGAAGAGAGTCCCGTCCTTAGTACTCCTAACCACTCCGAGTAATGTTAAAAATGTCAGACCTTGACGATTAAAAAAAAAAAGTTACCAACATTAGATGTGTGTGCCAAGTCCCCCCCCTCGGAAAAGCGTGATTTCCAAAACATGAATTATCAATGTGTGGAGGATGGAATCTCAAGCTCTCGGTGTTGAAAATGATCGCGAAAGCAAGCTTTATCTACCTCCAACCTTTTCACTTCTACTTATCTTCAATTTGAAATTTAGTTGACCATCTGGAGCAAACTTGTTCATAGGCTGTAATTCATTTTAAATTTAAGGTCACAATGAGTGACTCTAGGACCCAATGAGTTATTGCAGAGGTCATGGAATTATCCAAGGCTATCAAATTGCATAATAAGAAGAGACAATAACGAAGGAATAATCAGATACAGCAGGCCCTCAACAAGATATTAAAAACTTTCAGTAAATGTTATTTTGTGTGCGCCAGTCTAGTAACTTTTGACTCCGGCTCGTCACGACTCGGCCCTTTTACATCTAGTTAAAATACACAAACATCCATGCCACTGGCGAGATTCGAACCCATGACCTCTTAGTTGCTGACCTAACTCCTTATACAGCACGGCTACCTGGTCGGCAACAAGTTATTAGTAGTAGTGAATAACTCGTAAGTTTTCTTTTTGGGGATGACAAGACTTTGCTTCTGTGATAATTTTCACAAGAAGCTTGGGGGTTCCATTACAGGGTGTCTGCAGATGTCAAAATTGTTGGGAGAACGGGATTGCTACACCCGAACTTACAAGATATGAGTCCGTAATATAACCACAAATCCTGCTGTAATATTAAAAATTCATAATATCAAACATACTTCAAATGTATCAAAATATTTTCTGCACATTTGAGCAAATGGTAAATGTACCATTAAAAAGAAAAAAAAAAAAAAAGGTTTACCAGATTGAATTCATAGCCCGAAACTCAATTTTACAACTTTTTCATCAATAATGACTCAATTTAATTACTTTTTATGACATACAGACACACTACATTACACCCACAAATCGAAAAGTCAATTTGTGAAAACCAAGTTTTCCGAAAGAAAAAAAAAAAGACGCGCATTCTCGATTACAACGGACTACGCAGAACAATATATTGTTGACCGGTCATGTGCACAATTTTCGCATTGGGTACGGGCGAAATGAGAGATTGTTGGAATAGAACCTCACATTCACTTGAACAGACTTCCTTCACTTCACACACACAATAATGTTCATCAAACACAACGTATGTAACCTTCTACCAGAGAAGATAAGTCGTTCCGAGTCATACAAGTAAATTTTGTAAACAGTGAAAAAGTTAAGATCTTCATCTAGTCCATGGATAAGAACTGAATCTTTTTCGTAGTGGGAAGATGACTTCTCTGCCCAAGACACTCGTTGCAATTTTTTCCCAAGATCCAACTCTAAGTGAGATTTTATGAACCTCGTCTCAGGTGAAGACTCCTTTTTGGACGGTCCTGTAAGTAGCAGATAGAAGACAGTTAAAATAGCTCTGTGAATCAACAAAGAGCGTAAAACATAATCTATTTGTGCTCAAGGCACGTGATTTAAATGATTACTTTCATAGATACAACATTATTAACAATAGCCTAATTTTTCAATGATAATTTGTATTGGCACGACTATAGCTTTTAAAGCAACTTTAAGAACCTGTATATTTCATAGAGGGGCTTGAATAACAGAATGAAACTTTCAGGGGCTTTAGAATGTAAACGAAAGAATTCCTATACGAAATTTTGTTCAAGTAATACCTTTCCTTTTGACTTACAACAACCCCTCAAATTTTGACAAATTTGAGTTTTAATGAAGTTGAAGTTTCAATATAAAAAAAAAAAATGACGCAAGAAGTTAATTCTTTCTCTGTCATTACAGTAACAATAGTAGATAATAATAACAAAGTAAACGGATTGTTATTTCTTTCCATTCAAACAGGAAATTATATATATATATATATATGAGCTCCTGCGTAGCCTAATCGGTAGCGCGCTCGACTTAAATGCGAGCTGTCCCGGGTTCGCGGTGGGGGCTAAAAAAATTCGGTGTTGACACAGCATCGTGAGGACAATTGGGGAGCCGCTGTGAATGAAAGATAGTGGCAATCTCCCAACCCGTCTGGTCAGCGTGGGAGCAGTAGACCAACTCCTCCCTTCGGGGAGAGGCCTCATCCACTAGCGGATTGAATATGGCTGTGATATATATATATGAATGGATTCGCGCAGAAACAAAGGTAGAGGATGTAATCAAGTCTGCGATGAAGATGAAGTGGAGATGGGCCGGTCACATAGCTATACGAAAAGATGGAAGAAGGATGACAAATGTACTACTACATTGGACTCCTAGAAAAAAGAAACGACCGAGACGAAGTCCAAATGCTAGATGGGTAGATGAAATCAAGCGTTTCTCAGGAGCTACATGGATGAGGATATCAGCAAAC
>JAGDQP010047774.1:0-14934 GCA_022664845.1 Lepisma saccharinum
ATCTTGTTTACTTAACACTGGAAACAGTAGTTCAAAAGTAATAAGTTGACGAGATACTTTTAGACTCATCATGAAAAATAATGAGTACTCTTGTGAAGAAAAGTTCAAGGCTGTCTACATATTATATACATGCATGCACTTAGGAAAAATAAAAGCGTGTATTAAGCAGATATTTCTTTTCCTTTCTTTTCTATAAAAAAAAAAGTAAGAGAAACGTGATGTATGCAGAGAATAAGAATTCTCCAGATTGGTTCTGGTAGTTTACATTCGGAGACTCAAGTGCCGTGTGATGTACCGCAAGATTTGTAACATATGTAATCAGGACATTTAACTCTGTGACGGTGTCTTTCTTTTATGGGTGACTGAACATCTAAGTACACACTATAGACCACACAAGATTGACCTTTCCAAGGTCGTTTGATCTGAAATTACAAAAAGAAAAAGAAGTGTTCCTTCAAAGTTGTTTCATATAGTGGGACAAAAAGAAAGAAAATTAGGATAACCTAAAAAAAACTATCTAATCCTCTAAGGGCATTTTGACCATTGGTTAGATTTTTTTTTTTTCAAACATGGAGTGTACTTCTCTTTCAGCTTCTGTGGAACTTAGAAGTCCTTGCTTTTTTGTCGTTCTGTTTTGTTTGCACATGTAAAGAAATTTGGGGAAAACGGTCACGGAATCATAATAATAATGATTCAACAACATTATCGTAGAATTACAATGTAAACTTTTACTATTTTTTTTTTTTCACAAAAGCGCCGTTGTGTATATTTTCTATTAATTAAATATGACTTCAAATATTATTACAAACAAGTCCATTTGTCATATGAAATAGTGTATCCCAGCATTATAATTATGATATGATGATAGTTTGGTCAAGTGCGACAATTTCACGAAACGTCTGTGCGCCTTATTATTGGACGGTTCTCTGTTCGAAATGAAGAAAACGGTCATCCTGACCGAGTATTGTCTTTGATTTTCCATTAGCCATATTAAGCGGATCTCCAGATTACCTTTGCTATTAAGGACACATATGAACAAAGATTTTAAGCCATCTTAGGTCGTAGAAGGTGACCTTATCTGGCTTTTTGGAGAAAATACATATTGACTTCAATTGTAATTAAATACAAGCTAAAATTATCAAAATCTGTATTCGAAAAACAAATTCACTTTGTAATTTCACTTAAATTAGCTCAAACTTAATATATTTGACCTTAGTCCTTTTTTTATACTCTAGAATGTGAAATTTTGTAGAAAGAAAATGGGCAATAACTTAATTGTAATATGGATATTAAATTTCACAGTGATTTTAAGAAGTTTTAATATCAGAATGAAAACTAACCAACGAACGAGTTCATTCATTGGTCACACTAAACTACAGTTTACAGAAAAACGTGTAAGTAGACAGAGAATCAAGTTAGAAACATTTATTAATTTCTTTGTCATGAGCAGAACATATAAGTGCCAAGATCGCGCACAACAGAGCACTACAGATTGCAATATTTGCATTGTAAATTCAATCATCATTCGTTAAAACTAGAACAAGAAAATGTATCTTTTCTAATTGGGAAAGGATTAATTTCTGATAGCCCTGTCTTTTCAAGGAAACAAAGAAATTAATTTACTAAAATGGAATCCGCTAATGGACAAGGATTAGGATAAGGTAAGAATTCGTTAAAGAGGCAGATAATTCGGATAACATTAAAAATCTCCCAATAACAACATTTTATCCTTTATTCCCATTCGAGCTGGTATAGATGCAACAGGAAGATGTAACTCAAGTAGGAGTGCAGGAGTGGGTAGAGGTGGTTTATGCTACCACTTCCTCTTACCAATAATATTGTGTTTATTTCGATAGTTTTTCATTTTTATCCAATGTGAACCGTGATAAACTCTGACATTTAAATATAACTAAAACAAATTGCTTTTTTAAATGTAACACCGTGATTTCCTGTGTTTGGGTGGGTTCCAAAGAATAAGGAAGCGCGTAATAACAGAAGGAAGATAAGTAAAAAAGAGATCAGGTATTTTGTTCATAGCAAGATGGTTTACTACAAAAGAGGAAAAGTCATGATGTGAACCTGTGTAACCTTTTCTTGCTTTCTTTTATTTAAAAAAAGAAGATAAAAAACAATAACATTGTGATGAGTTAAGGGGAGGGAAAGAGAAAGAAGAGGAGGGGAGTGCAGGAGAAACTTGCGAAGATTGTAACGAAGTCGTGGAAGGGGCAGATTTGCACTACTTTCGGAAGTTTTTTTTTTTTTGCGTGGGAGATGAACAATGCTATATTGTCCGACGAAGGAAGGAACAAAATTATCTTTTATTGGTCTTTCAGGTTCCCTCCCCACCACTCCCTCGAAAAATAACTTTTCTTTTCGTTACACGAAAAGAAAATTAATCATTTCTTGATCCAAAGAAAAAGAAAATATATAGCTTATTAAAAAGATTATTACGATACAAATTGAGGAAGAAGTTTGACTTCAGCTGCCGGTCTTATTAATTGAGAATTTGCAGGATATCCTTCGGTTTCACTAGGGAAAAGCCGGTATAGTACTGGCTTGGTCAATGTCTCCTCTTCTTTGTCCCTGAAGGTGTGCTTTCCGATGGATGACATTCCTTAGATATGTGGCAGGTTAAACGATCTGCTTGTCTGACCCATAAATATATTTTTTTAAAGGAAGTAGGTATTGTAATGTTTCATTTCTCTAGGTAAAATAATGAGTACAGAAACATTACAAAAAAGAAGAGTGTTAGAGTTAATCTGTTGCAATTGATTTAAAAAAGCTTAGTGTTTATTAGGAATAACAATCAACTCTATAAAGAATGAATTATTCTGATTACACTTTACCATGATCACCTTTGACTCAATTTTGCATAATAAATCAAGGATAGACAATTTATATGTGCCATTTAAAGGTGTAAAATACATCTTAACAGTACAGTTTACTGATTTATTCATTTAAGACAACGCAAAGTGCAAAATGGTGCAGGGAAAATTAATACAGTACTTTATTTTACAACGATAAGAGTGGTTTTTAACTATTGCATTGTCAGCTACTGTATAAAATTGGATATTAATATTTTAATTAACACTAACAGCAATACACGTATAGCAAACGAACGTTTGCTTAGCGTCATGCGGGAAACGTAAAACCTGAACGATGTTTAGTATTTTTTTTTTTTCGATAATGTTATTATGAGGGTATGCAAGTAAGAAGTAAAATGTGTTTGACTCTCGCCTTTTTTCCTCAGATTTTAACTAACTTTCATGATATTTGGGTTTATATTCGCGCTGAGCCAACGGAGTGGATAATAGAAAGAACATGTATTTTCTTTTATTTAACCCATCGTCCCGATGTACCTTTCTTTTAACAAAAAAGGTGCCCTTGTCAAAGATAGTACGGATTACTATATAAAGTAGAAGTGCACTAATTTGTATTTTAGTCGCAATCATTTTAATTTTGTGCATATTTTCTTCTTGTTCTTTCTCTCTTTCTGTCTCGTCTATGAGAAAATTCTCATACAACCGAGACAGGAAACAGAGAATTATGATTGAAACGAACACCTGAACGAACACCTACACATAAACTTGTTCCTTAGCGCATTTCCCTGATAATGACTTCCAATTATCGCTCAGAAGAAAGGAAAACAATCTAACATGGACCTAACTACTTTAGATATTATAAAAAGTTTTATTGAAAAGGAAGATTTGGGACTTTAGTGCATTAACCTTACGAATAAACTATCGCCCATAATTAAGAATATTTTAAAAGAAAAAATGCTCTAAATTCGCAAAATAAAGCAGTATGTTTTAATATATCGGTTGATTAATCAACAAATTATATTATAGATGATATTGACGTATTTGTCTCTTTTTATCTTTTCAGATACACAAACACATGTCGACAGATGACCTACGAACGGTGTTTCAAGTCGAAAGTCATGAGGAAGGTGAGTAACTTCGATGCTTCAAATATTTTTACTATTTTTTTTTACCTTACTAGCTGATTTGCCCGTCCGTTGGTGCGGAGTGAATAAAATATGTTGGCAACAGTCATCGGGACTGTCACCAATCAGCTTCGTTAGGGGTGTGTTACCTAAGATAGAACTTATTAATGAATTGATAGATACCAAATCTTACCCCTTGGTGGTAGTTAACCCGTCGAACAACGTTGTAGGGTGGGTTGCCGCGTGGTTTGCTTTTAAATTATTACCACCGCCATTGGAATTCAATTGACAATTAAATGGTCAATTATCTCTGAAAATAATAACTTTAGAATCAAATTTATATGATAACTTTCCAGTCTGGTCCAGTGTCTGATCATGTGCGAAAAATCATTCCAAATCAGTCAAGCACTTTTTGCGTGATGCTCACGCAAACACACTCACTTTCAATTTTATATAATTATAGAGATTTCACTTACTTAAAACTTTTAGAAAAAGCGTATAGTTTAAAGTTCTAAACAATATTGTCTATTTCATACAGTGTCGAAGTGTAAGCTTTATAGCATGAAATGTTATATATTTATTAGTTTAGTAGGGCTTTTCCTAGGACTCTTGCTTAGTCTAGACACTCATTACGGTATTATATAGATTAATGCGTATTGAAATGTGGAGTGTTCAGTGCGTGAATTCTACCAGAGATGGCAGTAAATAAACTGTACTTTTCCAAGTTTAATCCTTCAACCAAACTTGAGGTAACTAGTTTCTCTCCCTATTCTCATTAATAGTAAAATATGGGAGTAGATACATTACATCTATACCAATCAAGGTATTAAGCACGTTTCTTCTGAATAAATTGGAAAAGACAGTTCCCACAGGTTTCAATGTACGTAAAACTTATGTCTAGAGGCTCGTGCACGACATTCTTACTTTCAGTAGGTAGGACGTACAAATGGGCGACCAAATAAGGAAAATTTCAAGTGTAAACAAGACCTGACGATTATATAATAATAGAAAAATAGTTATTTTTCTACAAAACAAAGCCTGAGGCAGTGGAGAATAAGTTAATGAAAAAGCAGCTTACATTTGTTTATTTTGACAACACAATAGACAAATGTATTCCTGAAGGTGTAGTCGCACCAGTAGTTGTAGTAGCCAATTGTGTCCGCTCTGCTCTCTTCGAGATCCATTTTACACAGTTTGCGTGATTCTGTTGGGGTGTGAGTGTGGGTGTACATTTTCTGATTGCACAGCATTTGAGGATTATATTATTAAACCTTACGGAAGTATAAAACGTACTTTGTTTACTACTGTATCAAATATAAAATGTATTATTACCGTTTGTTTCCCTTATTGGTCAACCTGACGCTTGGTCCATTACTGGTACGGTCACCCTATGTGTTTTCTTCCATTTAATTGAAGAAACTCACAGAAAGAAAGTTGTAAAAAAGAAAGGTAAAGCTATCGATACGCATGGGGGATGTGGAGGTAGCGCTCCACATTTTCTTGACCTACGGTACCAAGTAAGGTGGAGTGGTCAGTCCCACGCTCGACCGCCTTTACCTTTCCAAGGCGCCCAGGAATACCAGACACTCAGGTACTCAATTTGATAGGAGGCTGAGTGCACCTCAGAGCGCCAGGCATGGGAACACTGATAGAAAAATCTCCAGTGTCTTGGCCGGGATTTGAACTCGGGCCGCCCGACTCGGGCGACTCATGAAAGAAAGTTGTAATGGATGAAAAATTATTTTTGGCCAGACAAACAAGTCAATTTTGTAGGCTATCTTCTATTTGCTTTCCAATATTTGTTATTGAATTCTGTAATTGGAATAGATGAAATTCTTTAGTCAAAATTGTTGACAAAATATTATTCATTCCTTCCACATTCTGTTGCGTAGTAACATATTTTGTTTCTTTTTACTGAACTTAAGTTAAAGGTAACATGTGGCTATTATTTCAAGAGCTTCTTTCCGCATTCCTTAAATAAGAATCGAGTGATGATCATTTGATCTCCGTCCTATTAAAGTCACGAATTCTGCACCATCCCTCATAACTTTAGTGCCTTTTAATAATACAATTGCTGGAGTTCTGCTGCCAGCCGCCCTGACTAAAGTTTTATAAAGATTTGAATATCGGGATGGTGTTTAGACCAAGGCCTTAGCAGCAACTTTCCGCATCTACTTTTTAAAGAATTACAGTACTTACTCTTGACTTACTCTTTACTGAATTTTTTCACTCTAAGTGTAGGAAATAGTAATAGAATATTCTTTCCTGGTTTCAATTTTTCCTATAAATTTATTAGCTTTGAACTAACAATAGCAACTATATAATATTTAAGTATTGTGTAAACAAAAAAAAAGAGAGTCTGATTTATTTGAGCGAAAAATCATGAGATATGACTTACTAATATGGGATGATTCGCGAAAGATAAGGGGGATAGCACATTTAAGTTAATTACATATTTTCTCGATTCAAATCGTATTATAGATTGACTGGTTTAAACGTTTCCACACGAAAAAAAAAAACTATATAAAAAGTCACTACACAGAACATTATGAACACGATTGCCATTTACTTTGAAAACTCATTTGATGCCTCTCTTCTGTTCATAGGGATATATAAAGTCGCGATAGTACATCTCATGCTATACATATCGAATGAGATTCATTAAAATTAATGATTCTTAACCTTTTTTCTGTTTCGGGGTTCCTACGAGAGAGCAACCTAGACTTTGTCACAAGACGATTAATGAGTTAATGTAAAACCAAAAATAAATTTATTCATGAACCAAGTACAAAAGACAAGAAATGGAAGTTCATATTTAAGGTTTCCAGTCTGGCCACCTTTTGTGAACCCCCAGTATTCAAGTTTCCAGACGGTTTCCGTATCTTATTCGTTAAGCCCCACTTAAAAGGATTGTTGTGTGAACTCTTCTTACCCCCCCCCCCTCTCTTCATCAAATAAATTTAGGTATAATTCTTGTTATACCACTTTGATATATTACATAACTACATTACTATCTATTCTTCCTGTCTGCGTGTGCATATGTGTGTGGGTGCATTATTTAAAACAAATTAAACTGCATAAATACAGTGTTTTTCCACCCTTGTCTTTGAATAGTGAAATATGTTGTTTAAAAAAAGGTTGTAAACATAAAAAAAATCTTTCCCATCTTTGTGCGCATATAGTATGACCTTAAAGAGGTTAACGTACCCTTTAATTGGAAGGTAATTGTGTTTCATAACACTTCTTGTCTTTCTAATACTTAATTAAGAAAAGTTTTTTTTTATTATTATTATTATTAACAATAAGAGAAAATCGTAGACAGGTTCACGTCGTAGAAGGTAGACTGCTTACTAGTCTAGGAAGAATTACTTTAAAAAAAAAGGCTTGTGAGAAACAAGCAAGGCGTGCTGGAAAATTCCTGAAGTTTTCCACAGGATTTTTCATTAAATCGAAGCGATAAGACCTTGGCAAATTCCTAACCCTTTTCCTCCGCCGGATTTGTCTTTAAGACGGTGTATGCGTGTTAATTTCTTTCTCGAAAAAACTAATCTTGTAATTTAATCACTTTTAATAGCAATTTTCTACATGTGTTTTATCTGGCTTTTGTAATTAATAAATTTGTATGTTTTCCTCGTTTGTAGATGTAGAAATTGATTTTTTTTTTTCAATATGGTATATACGGATTTAAAAACTTTGCAAATGGCGGGTATTTTGATGTGAAAGTTTGTAATGGGATTTTGATATGATCGAATGGCATGGAAGTTTTCATATGAATACATTTAATGTCTGTACTAATTATTGTAGAGCAATGAGCATACCCTTGTTTGCAAGCTTATACATAACTCAATATTTGGTACCCATTATGCTTTGAACCAAACGGGACGGGATGGGAAGGGAGTGATTTCTTCCAAATTCTAACTTCTCCCCTCTAGTTATAATGGAACTGCTCCGTGGTTACTTAAAATCTTTTTTAAAACATGAAAAATTAAGTTATTAAAGAAAGTACACTATGGGAAATGTTCTAGTCCCCAAAATAGATACAATTACAATATTAATTCAGTTAAATCTCAAGGTACAAAGTTTCTTCTGAAGTTTATGTACTAAGCCTAATTTGTTACATTAAAACATATATATATATATATATATATATATATATATATATCGGAACCACTAGTACAGGTAAACGTTTAACGTAATAAGCTTCTTTTTAAAAAACAAATCTCAGAATCGGCTAATGCAATTACACAAAACCCGTACAGCAAACATAAACACTAAAGTCGCAACGGGGTAACGGTGTAGATCACTTCGCGCCATCTTGGTATGACCTTTCCATTGATTCACATGGGAATCGTTTTACTAGTCTTATTTCTCTCAGGAGCGTAATTTTTAACTTCTGTTTTCGCCTAATGTTTCGTCATGTTTTCTTTGACTCATGCTATTTTCTAGAAATACAATATTTTACACACGAACAGTATAATTTCCCGTTTACATATTGTGATTTAGGCCTATATGGTGGTAAACTATTAATAATACATTATAATAATATATTTGAAGAAACTTCACTAACCAAAACTCTACAAGAGTCAAAATAACCGCCAAGGCAAATTTCGTGAAAGCGGAACTTGAATATTCTACTTCTGAGAGACATAAGGCGAGTAAAACAGTTCCCATGTCAATCAATGGAAAGGTCATACCAAGATGGCGTAGGTGGTCTACACCGTTAAGAACGCTGATGTAGATCACTGTTGTGCTTGTGCAATGAGGAACAAGAAGTACCAATAGCAGGTAGCGACATTCCTACCATGGGCTGTTGGTAGCTAAAACAGTAGAAAGCATCCCTGCTGTTGCCTCCGAGAGTAAATAAAGCGTCTGTTCTAGGCGGAGGCACACCAGTTCTTGGATACCGTAGTACTTTTCCAGTACCCACGCTCACATATCTCATCACCAATTATTTTCCACATCCGTCTAATTAAAGATAATGAATGCGTTGAATGCAAAATGGCATTTATAACCGGAATCAAAGTCATCCATCGACCAAAAAATAAAAGTATTCTCACAAAACAAACTATAATAATAGAAGGGGAGAAAAAATCACTTGCTCTAGAACATAGATCTTGTTTTTCATGCAAAGAAATCATTCACACCATTATAATATACTGTGTATATATTTACATCTTTTACATACGGACGAACAACTGTCCTACCTTCACCTGGTTAAGGTCGTGAATATACAGACTGGTTGAATTATGGAAATTAGGTCACGTGGGTTTTAAGTAATAAAATTACAAACGTCATGAAATCTACAGACGAGAAGAAAGAGGGTAAAAAAAAAATGAAGACGTTTTCTCAAAAGTACTGCGCAAGTTCTGAAGTAACTTGTAAGATTATTCTGTGTCCTTGTGGGAAATAGCTTACGTCTTAAATGAAAATGAAATAAATAAATAAAACAACGAAATAAGCAAGAAAAAGCGTAAATATTCAGAGATTTTTTTTGCCTCAAAACTGTAAGTTTCAAGATGGCATTTTATAGATGTATGAAGACTGTGGCAGATGTTGCAGATAGTTGGAGCCAAATTTATTGGAAAATGAATTTCGTAGAGGATTAATGCAGTGATTTATTCAGAATTTTTAGAATCAAAGTGAGACAAAACAGAAATTAGACGAAGCATTTATCTCCTCACACGATTTCTGTTGCGATCTTTTTGCAAACAAATGCTACTTAGCAAGAGTATACAAAGTTGGAACTTGAGGTTTTGGAGTATCGCGGAAAATCCTGGAGTAAAAACCATTTTACAGAACAGATTTTTTGTAATTTATCAAGATTTTACAGTACAGTATTGGAATTGATACTACAAACCTAACACAAATTATGATTTCTGATTGTTTTGTAAGTTCGCCCGCGTATGGAGAGAGACAAACAAGTACAACCATACGGACACCGAAGATAAAAGGATCTAGGTCATGTTGGTATACATTGAATGATATTTATGGCCTTTAGGCATCTTTGACTCAGGACGAGATGGGTTAATGGAGCAGATGTGAAAATAATCGAACAGGACGTAGTTTGAAGGTACCATACCAAACTGGAATGGCTGAGTGGAAAAACTTGAGTCATGATGGCAGATCGCTGGGTTCTAGCCCTGGACCTTCTGAATTGATAAGGTTGGATAGAGTTTTTATGTATATGCGCGAGAAGAGACTAAACTAAGACAAATACTATATCAGGACAGACCAGAGTGTGTTTGTTTCTACTGAAAACTATGGTCTTGGGTTTCCATTTCGGAATCGTTGTATCCAATACAGGTTTGTCGCATTAATCCAGGATTTTGGGAATGAACAAGCGGTCATTCTAATTCAAGCTTTTCGTGGTTTGCAAGTCACACCAGGCGTGCATGCCAGAGTGTTATCTTGAACTTAGACTAGGGTCACCGCCTCTTCTTAAAACAAGCAATATAGAATTATTATTGACAAGATTATCTGAAGACTTGAGTTGTCTTAAGGACCCTGAAACCAAAGTTTATGAACATAAAGGCCTTCCCATAAGTGTCACCATTTTTACAGTTCATTTCTAGGTTCTAATCAGGTTGGATTTGATTTATTTACTATTGATATAACATATTTTTATTATTAGAATGAGTTTTGTTTACAATTTGTAGAAACAAGTTGCCTCTATACTTGTTTTTGTGCATTCTCTTGCAGTTCCTGAATATGAGGTGGTGCACGTGAGATCGATATCTAAGAGGAGCGCAGATGGAGATCGGACGGTGCATCTCTCGGCTTTCGGCCGCAACTTCCAACTGAGCCTCCGAAGGAACGCGGAGCTTCTAAAGAATGGCCAGCAACTTCGGATGTTCACGGTGGAGCCCACAGAGACCAACGAGGTCGATTACCAGGAGCTTCCTCAGGTAAATATCTATCTATGTATCACTCAATAGCGAAAACCTAATTTGAAATTTAAAAAAAAAAATCTTAAGTTAATGACAATGCTAATAATAATTTTATATTTCCTGTTTATTACGCCCTCACTGACAGCAAACACTCCTACTGTCAGGAATCGAATCGAAAGATTTGTAGCGACTTTTTTTTTTCAGTAGGTATCCTCATTGTAATTAGAAATGCTCCTTTTACTGGAGTAACTGGACATATTGGAAAACTAGCATGAGATTTAAAGTCAGTACATTTTGGTTGAGATGCAGCTAGTATCAAAGATCTTCACTAATTCATAATTTTATTTAGTTATCACAGACGCCCCAAAAGGCACGCTTTGATACTGATATACATTGTCCAACCAAGATAACATCCGGCGCTGTACTCGATGTGTATCAGGCACTTTTCAACGTTGAAAATATTTTGGTATTTTAAGAATTTTATAAAAAAGTAGAGAAAAAAAAATACAAATTATAGGTGCTTTTAGCAAGTATTAACTAGGGAGAAAGACTAGTAAGCCCTGATTTCCTTCTTTCAAGATGAAAACCCAATCTGCTACACAAAAAAGATAAAAGTTCTTTTTTACATACGGATTGATATGTCACGGACAAGCGTCTTGGCACGAAGTAATTCACTGTGTAGCTGATAGACTGTTAAAGTGAAAGTAAAAATAAAAATAAAAAAAATCGAAGAAGGGCGGAAGGGAAAGACGTAATGTACTGTATACAACGTTCAGTCACGCGCAGCGATCAACTACAAAGCGACAGTAGTATCCATGAAAAAGGCGCGATCACGTTAAGTTTTAAAAGCAGTAATTGTAACGATACAATTCCATAGCGTGAACAGTTAAGCGGAACATTTTTCTGGTAGATTTTTCCTTCTATTGTTTGGTGAAGAATCGATAATCGATAATGCGCTGTATGGATAGTTAGAAATAACTTCCTTGTTAGGTATCACGGTCTTGCTTTAATAGCTCTATTTACTTTTTTTTTTTCATTTATTCTTGTAAGGACTTGCACGGATCCCTTTCCTAATTTGTCATGCGAACCATTAATCGAAACAAAATCCAAACATTTCGAAAGAAATTCGAATTATTTGCGGAATATTGACATCATATGGCTATGGAGAGACGGTGGAATCTCGTGCTATGAAATCTCCAGGCATATCCCCCTAACCACAGTTTCTGATCTGTCCCGTTCCGACGCGACGAACCGACAGGATCCGACGTCGAAATTACTAAACAAATCACAACTTGATTGCAGTTCTCATTCCGACTGCCGACTCGCTCCAATACGATGGAACGGTATTTATATGCGCAGTGTGACTTGTTACCCTATTACATGCAGTAGAAATTTCTAGTAATTCGCCGTAAGTGATTGAACAACCAAGTTAGAATTTTCTAGCAAAGCCTCGAATGCTACATATACAGATCCTATATTCTTTCCTGTGTAACCTCCACGCATCCAGAAATGACGTAAAACGTCGTTAATGACAGTATGTTGACGGTATAGCTATATATAACCCTTTTTATATGCACGGCGCTTCTCCTGCTTTACTGCACCCGCGGCAACATTTTCTGCTGTCGCTTACTGAAAAACAGGCGTTCGTGTTTTGTTTATGTAAACAAAAGCTTGTGTTTTTCAGTCTAGGTGTTGCCAGGCGCCCTTAAGTCCCTTACTCAGAGGTTTCCCTATCGCACGCAAAACAAACGCACTGGCTACACTTCTGACCTACTTTTCCTTCTTTTTTCTCCCTCCCACCTATTCCAGCGACATGCGGTACGTAAAGGTACAAAAGAAAACGCGTTGCAATCTGACTTCTTATCGCACGAGAGAAACGCCATGCATAAAAGGGGTCTAAAAAGTTGTAATACCTTAAAACGGTAAACGTAATGCTGCTAACGGCCCTCCTTGGAGTAGAGTTTCAGAATTATAAATTATACCTGAAAGTAAATAAATTTCCAATGCTATTGAAGTCACGTGGCAGTGTCTATTATATGTATATATATTTATCGTTCGTGCTCTGTCATGGAAACACAGCAACTGACCTACCATAGAGAAGCTACCAACAGACCAAGAAAATACTGGTACATTATATGCTCTTCAAAGGTAGAAATGTAAATCTGCTATAAAATATTACCAGGACGCGTTCCTCTTTATCAACCATCCAAGAAGTTTCACGAGGCCCTGAAGTCGGATTAGCCATGAAATGGAAAATCACGGTAAACACGACATACAGACACTTTTGTTTTCTTTCAAGTTGTTCCGTATTTCATCATTTTACTACAGGTTATGATCTTACAACATTCGGTAGCTAACATATACTTCAGTGGCGTCGCCAGAATTTGAGAATACGGGGTGCACAATCATTAGAAGCAGATGTGATGTGGATATTTGTGGCTATATAAAATGTCAAGGTTTTTTTTACCTATATATGTTGAAACTCACCTTAGATACGTGGATGTGTTGCATACATCATTTTACATGCTTTAGGCATGCCTTTGCTCTTATGGTAACCGTTTTCTTCGCAAATTTGTAGCGATTGTAATTTAACTACATTCATAATAGGGAAGAGATATAGGCAGAACAATGTATGATCAAATCAAAGGTCAAGGTATCAAAGTAAAGGAATTACACCAGATCTTTTGTGTCATCGTAGACAATTTCATAACGTTTTAATTACGAATGCATTTGTTAATGTATTTATAATTTCAATGAGCATCTTTCCTGACTGGACAAATAGAGGTGTGGAAGGGATGCGAAACTTGACTTAGAGGTTACGCCCGCACCCCTTAACCCTTCTAACAATGCCCCTGATGTTCTTCTACGAGTTTCCACTTAAGAGGTCATATTAACCTTCGTTACAAATATTGTTTGTTTAACAGAAATCATTTTAAAAAAATCCTTCCATACTTTTTCTGAATAATATTATCCTGTTCACCTAGCACATATTAAACAAATAGGAGAAAAATCAACTTTGCCCTTTCTCAGAATTAGTTTAACGTATCAAGGCTTAACTACCTTTGCCGTTTCATTTATAGCTATTTCATGACTTCGGGTTTTACTGATTTCTACAAAGTAATACAACAAAAAGCCATATAACCTTGAAGCAGAGTGTTCAAAGCTTTTGCAAACATTAGGAGACGTAAATTTATGTTAGTCCTGCTAGGAATAAGATGTAATATTAATACAAGAGATCTTTCATCGAAAGGAGTCTTTCTTGGTATATGCCAGTTGATGCATTACGGGAGATCGCACTTCTTTGTTAGAGCCAAATGTATGAAATGGGAAACAGATATTATATAGTAACAGTTTGGCTCTGTATAGTTTCAATTACCAGTTTACAGATCTTGTCTACTTGTCAGTTAGGCATTTTCTTAGTCGTTTATTGAAAAACACTGCACTTTACACATGCATTACAACAGATAATCTGAACGCTCCTTTTCAAAGTATACATCCTTTTTTGTATATAGGCCGCATACACTTTTGCTCTAAATATATTAATTTCAATAAACTATAGTAAAAAAAATGTTACTGTACCTTTACACATTCACAAATTATATCGGCTAGAAGTTCTGCTAAAGTAATTCCTGCGTTGTCAAGTACTTACGAAAAGGCCAACCGCGGTAGTCGCGCGTTGTGAAGCATCAAGCCAGCGTCTCCACGTCAGTGATTTCGTATAAAAGTTCTAGGTACGAATCCCGGCTGGGGCATGGAAGTTTGCGGATTTTAAAACGTAACAGCTAATGGTGTCGTGGGCCGAAGTCTATATATACTAAAATGACCCCAAAACACAAAGATTACAATTTTTTTACTTGAGATACGCTTACTTTAACTGTAATGTTCATTAATACAAAAGAGATTTAGTTTCGCATGTCTAGTCAAGAGAATAAAAGAAAAAAGTACAGATAGTTAAATTGTAGTTTAAAATAATAAAACACTTTTCGTTTCATTTTCAGGTTCACGGTGATATTGGCGACGTGTATCAGGATTTGGAAAATGAGGCTGCACTTCTAGTCCATCATGACGATGAAGATGGTGCATTACTTTTGGTAAGTTTTG
>JAGDQP010047775.1:0-14933 GCA_022664845.1 Lepisma saccharinum
TAGATAGGCATACGGAGCTTATTGGAAATTGGTTCAACAATATGGATTTATATAGCGCACAGACGTAAAGACGGATAGTCAGGCAAACATGATTTAAGCTTCACCTGAAAGATTTTTTTTTTCTGAAAAAGTAATGATTACGAATTACCTTACATTTCCTAACACTTTTTGTATTAAATGATTACCCGAGAGTAACTTTAGAGAGGGGGAGAGTGGGGGGGGGGGGAGTGAGACAGAAAAACAGACGTGACTAGTACACGTGTTGTGTTGCATTTTGCTCAAGACAAAAATAAAGAGTGTAAAATCAATTGCAGGTGCAAGCTGCATTCTCGTTGCAATCACGTTTCCACAGTCGTTAAGAAAGAAAGGAAGGTGGCTGTGAGATTGTCAACTGCTTCTGTCGCCAAGCGGCGTTTCTCTTACTGCTCTGCCATTGAATTTACGGAAGTTCCTTAAGTCCTTCTCACCCCCCACAGTCTGTTCAGCCAGACGTCGAAAAACTTAACAGGGGTGTGCTTACCAACAGAGTCACATACAGGTGGTTATAGAATGCCAAGGTTGTTACTAGGCGTATTTTTCCTAGCAGTATGGTGGATAACGTAAGGATTATTACACTCACATTTCACAAGTGTCTTGCTGGTAGGCAACTCTACTACGGTTTGTCCACCCCAGGTTTTGATCACTTTTGGCTTAGCATTCGTGGCAACTGACCTTGGTCAGCTATAAAATGTTGAAGAGATATACTATTACCTGCATTATTTGTTATAGATATGCACTATCTTTTCCATTATACCGGGTGTTCCAAGAGTTACGCAACCCACACTTTCACAGTATGTAACTATTAAACAAAAGCACAAAGAGAGAGACATTGTTTTTACAAGAAACATAGCCTTGTATATTGGAAAATTTTTAAGATATTAAAAAACGAGAAATCAACCATCAGTCGGATATGGTTGTAAAAAATATCACCAGAGTCGGATAATTTTTCTCCACAAACTGTATATGGTTGTTCATCGAACATGACGAAGAAACTCCCAGTTTGAAAGCTTACAAGCTTTGTAAAGGAGTATTAGTGGTGTATTCCTAACATGTAGATTTTTAAATATTAGAAAGTACTCTGGCAACACTGTTGGTGACCAGTGACACTGTGAGATGTGTTTGATCTCTGTCTATCTCACTATGCAATTTTCAACGAAAAGGAATGACATCGGAAATGTCTAGAAAAAATTGACAACTCCATTACACCCAGCAACCCTAAAATTTAAAGTGTGAGTTCTGAACGCCAGTCGTTAATTACATTGAAATAGTAAAAGGAGGGGGGGGGGGTCAATTTTTCCCAGGGTTGCTGAGCTTCTTACTGAGCTTGAGTTAAGTCGAACTGAGCAGCTGCTCATTACAAGTGAGCTGGGTCCAACAATGCCAAACTCAAAGTTGAGTCGTACCGAGTTTATTGCTATCCCTGATCTAATTGCTAATCCTTGCTAATATGTACTTTATGAGCCAAAAGTCTTGATAAACCGTTGATGAAGTAAACAAAACTGGTCCTAGAATACATCCTTGAGGAACACCCACCACCACATCAGTTTCATTCATAAAAAAAAACCTAACGGTCTATTTAGTACGTATTACAAAAGCGTATTTAAATTATATTGAGAACTAATTCAGAGAAGACGTTTAGTGCTTCAGTTGTGCAAGAATTCCGTTGGGTAGACATTTTATTGCCTTTCTTGTTTAAATAATAGAGAATATTACGGTAACAAAAAAAATGTCTGTGGACAAAACTTATCCCACGAAATGCCACACTATGTAAGTATGTACTACATACTACATAATCTCATTCTCTGTTTGGCAAACAGTATTAACAATAAGTCCTCAACGAAGACGCCTGACACCCTGCTTATCTAACTAGGTTACCTTACTGTTTCTTCTACATGGAATGTACACATCCCCCTCACTTTTTCTCCCTTGTGGCATATGTGTGTGTTCAGTTCAAAAAAACACACACACGTGAGGGAGGACAGGGCAACAGGTAGAGTCTGTACAGTGCAACGACCCCTATATGTCGTAGATTTAATAACCGCTTCTTGTTTGAGTATTGGGTCGGGCCACCTGTTAGAGTGTGTTGTTCACACATTCGCTCTCCTCATTCTCTCTGTATATATATGAATGTGTAGTATATACGTAGTGTGTGTGTGTCCCCTTTCATCTTTTCAGGCTTCTTTGACAGATACACAATGTTGCTATCCAATGACAAATTATAGTATCATTGCCATCTTGTTGAAGGTCATAAAGGCAACTGTCTACGATCTGTTTTCAATATACTGTGAGAAACTCGGCTTTCTTCTTCTTCTTCAACATCATCATCGATAGCTCATTCAAAGCAGGGATGGATCTAGGATTTTCGTTGAGGGGTCGCAGGGCTGAAGAACCTTTACGATATTTTCTTGCTAAATAATTTTTAAAGTATAAATTTGTAATATTTCCCAGCTTATTGCTAAGTTTTATCATGGAATATGACTTCGGTTTTCCCGAAAGTTGATATTTCTAGTCAAATTAGATATGTTGACAAACAAAACGATACTTTCCATGCTACAAAAAGTATATTTTCCCTTGAGGAGGGGGTGTACCACCTGTGTCCCCCTCTCTGGATTCCCCACTGATTCAAAGCAAACTTAGTAATCGCTATGAAAATTATTCGGATATTGATTTATAAGTACAACCGGATATGGGTACAAATAATAGATCATCCGAATAATCAAATTAGAATCTAAAAATCTAACAAACGGATATTCAATGAATCAAACACAAGAATATCCGAGAAACGAAGAAATCGATGTTGAAAGAACAAGTTAATCAGCATAAGGAACAAATGCACAAGTATTTTACATCCTGATTGAGGTTTCGCTATTTCTTTTTCATCAGTTACATCCTAGCTTGGTCACACCAGACAAATGCCCGGTATTTTCAAAAGTAGGCCCTAGTCAATTCCCTCTTCCCTATTTTGAGTCAAAGCTGCCTAAAGGCCACAAATAAAATTCCAATTCGAAATAATTTAATAAGCTAAAATACAGACAGTTTATTCGAAGATTGCTCAAAATAAGGTATTTGAAAAAAGAGAAGGAAAAAAAAAACAGGATCAATAACCACAAATCAACTATAACACAGGTTAATTATCTGCAATTGTGCATAAAATACTTAAGAAAGCATTTTGTGGTTATTGAAAACATTACAAATATAGATCGACATATTGAACTCTTTTCTTATTGTATGCAAATTTTCATCGCCTTTACAATATGATCTTGTATATAAATGCGGAAGAACTACAAAAACCAGAATGGAAGAACTGAATAATGAGAGCTCGAAAATAGGCTTTAAAATGAATTTAAGTAAAACAAAGGTCATATACAATCAACATGCTGCAAAAAGGGAAATAAAGATTCACGGAGAGACAATAGGCATAGTTGATGAGTATGTTTACCTAGGCCAGCTCAAAACATCGAATGCAAAGTTGACTCATGAAATAAATAGAAGATGTAAAATGGCGTGGAGTTCTTTTGGAAGACTACACTTTATTTTCAAAAGCAAAGTACCAATGTGTCTGAAGCGTAAAGTTTATAATCAATGTGTCTTACCTGTGATGATGTACGGCTGTGAAACTTGGACACTGAATTCGCAAACGACTCAAAGATTGAGAGTCACACAAAGAGCAATGGAGAGATGCATGCTAGGAATAACCAGAAGGTACAGGAAGACAAATGAATTGATTCGCGCACAAACAAAGGCAGAGGGTGTAATGAAAACTGCGACGATGATGAAGTGGAGATGGGCCGGTCACATAGCTAGACGAACAGATGGAAGATGAACGACAAATGTACTACATTGGATTCCTAGAGGAAAGAAACGACGTAGATGACGTCCAAATGTAAGATGGGTAGATGAAATCAAGTGTTTTACAGGAGCTACATGGATGAGGATAGCAGCAGACCGAGATATGTGGAAAGAAAAGGGGGAGGCCTTCTTCCAGCAGTGGATAGAAAACGGCTGAATATGATGATGATATAAATGTGGGCTAATTGCAGGAGTACCAAGAACTGAGTAAGCTATTCGAATAGTGAATTCTTTCATAACGAACAGAAGAATCATTTTAAGGGTTCCTGGAATAAAGCTGTACAATGATTCATTTTCGAGAGAATTATTTCATTACCATTCATTGATTATTTGTTTATCATAGTAATTATTTGTTTATCAGTGATCGTGATAGTTATTAGCTCAGGGACCATATTTCTACGCTTGTACACAGATTTTTTATACAAAATGCAGTTCGTGTGTGATCATTCAAGAGCATGGAAGAGAGACAGGAATTAAAAATTATAACCCAACTTTGTAGGAAATACTTCATATACTTCTTAATTATTAAAAATATTTTCCATGTATTCGATTCTTTCCTACAAGGACCATCCTACAATTCTTTGCTATTGGAAATGGTTTTAAAAACGATAATGACAACAACTTCATGTATCAGTAGGATTAGAAGTAAAATTTATTACCGGTATTTTTTTTTAAGTATTGAACATTACAACAGAACAAGTTGTACACGTGCTCTGTGGATTGCATTTTATCAGTCCCGTGGAAGGGTTACAGAGTATAGACTATCTGGATGTTCGCAATAGTTCCCTCTGGTCCGCTCCTGATAAGCATTGCAAACGTTCGTTGCATAACCACAGAATAACAAGTGTAACTTCATATGCTATCAATAATTTAAAAAAAGAAACTCGTGCTGCCATCTTACGATTCGGTACGGCTTGTCTGGCGTAAGGTCTTGTGATATAATCGAGGAGTTATATTGGCTTAAAAATAGTCGATTCTGATTGGTTCTTATATCAGAGGAATATTTTCTATATGACATTTTTGAAATAATTCGTAAAATCTGTTGCAATTAGAGATTTTTTTTTTTGTTTCACAAAATAACGTATACTACGTAGAATCTGTTATCAATATTCAATGTAAGAGGAATCCTTTATTTGTGAAATAGGGTACATGTAGCAGTTATTGGCACTTTTAGACCATTGTCGTTTTGAAATTTGAAGTGCAGATATATCCAGAATTTATTTTTCTGTTCATGGCTAACTTTATAAACTCTTAGATCTTTCCCGAAATTAATTTTACAGTGAAGCAATAAAACTACAGAATATGTATTTTTTATCACAATTTTTGTTTCTGTGAAGCAGCAAAATGACCGACATTTGGCTCCCTTCATGACCAGTTATTGGTACTTACGTCCACTATACATTTTTGAGACCTAAAGGCGTGTACCAGTTAGTTATTGGGACTGCTGAGAACAGTAGTTGCCACCTCTACCAAATATTTGTTCCTGTGAACCCACGTCCTACGTGAAAAGGTTAGCCATCGTATTTTGTGTCTTAAAGGTTAGAATGGTTATGTTAGTAATCTGAAAATTCTGCTTATAAAGTGTTGATTCTTTTTCCTTATGCGAAATAAACGAACATTGTGGGGAAATGCCATATCAGTCACACACACACACCCTCTCTCCCAATAGCATTTACTGGTTTGATTAATTTACATAATAATACATCCCTAAACATCTACCTAGTTGTTGAAGAAGGAAAACCTTTTAATAATTACGTTATAGCAATAACGAACTAGAGGAAATTGAAAGTATAATCGCCAGCTTATCCGCTTAGATTTGATAGGTTAATTTTGTAACTTAACAAAGCCTTCTTGAAATTATCACCTAACTACAACCAATAACAAAGATGATGTGTTTCGTGTGCAGAAATCATTAAAGAAACAATAAACAACGTGTCGGGATCAATATCAGTTTTGCCAATTTATTTTCTACCCTAATTTTGCAAAGAAATCTTGGGAGAGCCAAAAACTGAGCAGAATTTGGAACCACTCAAGTCCCTTCCAGCGGATCTAACCCGAGACCCGTTGATTACAAAGTGATACGCAGAACCATTCATCCACCTAGGACATCATAAAATAAAATCGATGTAAATAAATATAATTTGGAAAATAAAATGAGGTTCAGCATTAGGACGAGGAACTAGAAAATATGATTTTTTTCTTCTTTTAGGGATGGAAACACTGTGTCACCAAATTCACAAACAGACCAGATAAAAAATAAATCCTACAAGACATTTTCCTCCCGGCTGTCTCTCTTTCCATCCACATATGAGGATTGTTAACACCTCTTTCGAAGCGGAAACGAGACTAAATCCTCCATCCATACAGTACGAAACACAAATATACTCCTTGACATATACAATTGTACACAAAGGAAAAATAATGAAAACTAATGTGTATACTGTACTTATACTGTCAGGAAGAAGTAAAAAAGAAGAAGAAAAAGAATGAAAAAATACTTGCATTCAATTGGCTATCTGACGTTACTGAGCTGAAATTCGAATAAACCAAACAATAATTATAAACCATTTTTACAAATTTGCACAAATGATTTGTGTGTGTATTTCGCACGTGAGGAAGATAAACTTCTATTAATGTTGTAGACTTAGGCAAATCTGTTTGTATTTTAGTCATCCATAGTTTCTTCTAACCCCTGATATTTTACGAGTCCAAGATTCGAGTTGCTTAAGCGGAAAAATAAACGAAGCCGTTGTGTACATACGAGTTTCTTCTTCTTCTTCTTCTTCTTTTTCAATTTCGTTCGTCAACCATGAACTAAAACACTGTTAAAAATTTTCAGCCATTTTGTTGAAAAAGAAAATCAGAATAGCGAGGTAACAAGCTGCACGGATATTTCCAGTAATGTTCACTAATGAAAGTAAGAAAGTGAGACATTGATTTCTATAGCTGGCATTAAGTCGTAGGGCATTTTCTTTTTACTTTTTAGTCTAAATTTATAAAGCAAGCATACTTGACAAAATTATTTTGATATATTTTTTTACTTTTTAATTCTTAGTTTTAAGTATTCAAAACCATTTCGTTTCTGGCTACATACAGCCAGTGGCATTCAAAACCCGAAAATATAAAATTTACCAGAAAGTAGAACGTTTCAAGACGAAGTAGTTTTGTGCTCTTGATATTTTCGATTTTGGAATTCGAATTTGAACATAGTACCCTTCGAAACCTCTCTGAAGGATGAACTTAATAACTCCAGAAAGAATTTAAATACATGTCTACGGTACATTCCATGTATGCATGAATGCAACGTCTGAAAGGAAAAACATAGAGTTGGAGCATTACTTGGCGTTTGAGTTTCTTTGTTTTTAAATGAGGGCGTTTTAGGATAGGGTTATTTTACATTTAGAAATTCAAAATTTTAGGAAAATTAGACTGTATCAATGCTTTAATTCATTCTGAGCCCGGCCATGGTACTTTTTCCTTCAGGGCCCAGGCCCCCATTCATTTCAAAATTCTTATTTCCACTATGCATAACAAAACTTTGTGTAATATTCTCTTCGGAGTTGTCCCTATTTTATTAGAAATTATCTGTGAATGACGTTCTACAAGGTCGTCCCTACTTATTACTGATCCAAAGTTCATGAGGTTCCTGGTTCGAATCCCGCTTGCGACATTGATGTTTGTGGATTTAAACACATTGCATTTCTCTCACTGTGACGAGGAGAAATCCATAGTTACTAAGATGTCCCATATAAAATAAAGTTTTAAAGTCTAAACATTAGACCACGGCAACTGAGTAATAATCATAAAAGTAATTCGAACCTGTATAGAGTGAATTTCGTCTAGAGCGTATGCAAAATTTCAATCTTCGTGGTGTTCGGACCTTATTTATTTTCAATATGCACTGGACTGTATTTAAATTCGTATTATCTTTATCTCTTTAATGTTTTATTCTCTGTCATATACCGTGGTTAAGTACTTATAATGCAAGTCAAACAAACCAAATGACTCCATTGATTACGTAGATTTTGTGTATTGGAGTCGAAAATATGGTTAAAAAAAAAAGATGGAAGAGGGCAAAATTCTTCTTCTTGACAGTAGTAACCAAAATAAATAAATCGTAAATCATGGTCATGAACCCTTGGCCACCACAAATTTCGTATAACCGTAAAGTTAATATAGATGTTGCTTTGAAAATTTATATTAAGAAATTTATTTTGTGAAAAATTGCACAAATGTTTCATGTAGTGGTTCGGAAGTGAATAAATTGTATACCAGAAATGATGAAAAGTTAATTCACTCGCACTATGCCCAAGACGCTGGAATTCGTTTCATTATACGAATGATATTATTTGACGCTAGCCAGTCATACTGATTTTTTTAGGAAATGCAACAATTAGAATCATTTTTCAGATATTTTTCCTGGATGAAATCAAGCTACTAGTTTCACCAAGATTTCCAATAACGTTACTGATCGAAATCAGAAACCTTTCAGATAGAAGAATATTCAGATTACAATTTTTCACAAATTTTCCATTAATAAGATTGACATTATTTTGTTATTATTATTTACACTAGTATTTAGTTAAAAATTGAGCAACTCGGGAGAACAATATAGTAAGTGCCCATAGAAAATGTTCACAATATATTGAAAATCTTTAAAAAAATTCTGTTGGGAAATGTTCCAGACATACAAACAATGGTTGGACACAAATATTTTAAATAATAATAATAAAAAGATTCACAGACACATTTGTTTTTGCCGCGCTAAGTAAAGAAGAATATTCATGACGCTTACCGTTTTGTTCTCCCAGTCCGTCTCAATTGAAACTTATACGCGAACAAACGTCTAAGTGACATTTTTAAATAAAAATAAATCACGAGTACATTTTTATATACCTAGGTATAACAGGGGAAATATGAGGCATAGCATAGTCATATTTTGCACGAAGACATGTTAGACTAAAGTCCGCTTTTGTGTAAAGTATGAATAGTTTATGCCTAATACTTTTCCTGTTATATATGAAAATGTAGTTGTGATTTTTTTTATTTGAAAATGTAACTTAGACGTTTGTTCGCACATAAGCTTCAATTATTCTATATTTTTTAAATGTATTCATTGAAAATTATTATCGAGTGTATTTTTAGCAGTGATTCTACCAGACCTCTTGCCCCCCTGTGGAGGGTGTAGCACCCAAATGTTCGAACCCAAATCCAACTTAAAATTTTTTTTACTGTAAAAAATCGATAAAAAAACCGTGCAAAAATCCACTTACATCCTCCCAATTTATACTTAACAGCCGCCCCCCAAACTGAAGATCCTGGCGGAAATCCTGATTATTTAGTCACTCGAGAAAGTTGAAAGACAAAAAATATCTTAAAATTCATAGAAAGTCTTAGAATTTATTCAGCAATGAGTTTCGAGAAGGACTGTACTTGCAAAACTATCTGAATGTTTTACTTTAATATTGTACAGACAATTCCCTAAGAATATATGTTAATAAATACAAATGAATGTCATTCAGAAGTTGTGAAATCCAATATGTTTTTCATATGTTATTCATAACATATTATTGCCATCTCCGAAAACTTTAGAGACTCAAGTGTTTCGGTATTATTCAAAATAGAGGTGATTATTTATCATATGTATGTTCTGACCGGAAGAATATCTATGACCCGAAGGTCCCTGAACAATGTGTACTCATAGCTGTTTTTCATTGCCCTTCATCGGATGAAGACGTCCAAAGGACCGGAAGACTGGACTCCGAACCATTTCTGACTCAACCGGGTTTCGCACCCTATGCTACAAGGCAGCAGAAAGCACATGAAAACTTCTGTGCTATGATGTAGGCGAGAATTCAATAAAACACTTAGTATTTCTATGAATATGTTATGAATAAAACACTTCTCAGCAGCCGACCATCCTGACTGAGGTTTTTCCTCAGTCACACCAGACAAATACCAGGATGACACCTTCAACATAAGCCCTGGTCGACACCTTCCCGAATCCTTTCCCCTGCCCTAGTCCGGGCTGAGCCTTAGATGCTTAAAAGCCACACATAAAATTAAAAATTTCAATAAAACACTTCAAAACTTCATGAAGTTTATGTTCGTTCAAAACTTGAATGCGAGACCCCCTCTAGATAGAATCCATGCTCTAAATACAACACGAGAAAAATGAATCGAAATTTCTGATAGATTTTGGTTTACTTGAATTACTTTCAAAATTTCAAGTACACTTTTCATTTCCAAAACTGCGACTAGTGGAATCGAACAAAATACGTAAGAAGTCACCAACATGGAGGGAGAACTAACCCAATCTACTATAGTATGTGTTATACAGTTAAAGAGCCTGACATTACTGTGAATATCAAAATATTCAGAACGCATGTTGTGCATGTATTTTGTTAAGTTTCTAAGAATATTAATAAAACCGTACGATTCTATAAATAGATATAAACCTGTTGTGTTCTAGTAAACTAAATAGATACGGTAAACAAATATATTTTTGAAGCTAGTCGTTTAGACAGATTCTCCTTGTTGCTGCAAAACCATTAAGTTGGACAAAACAGATTAATGAAAAATGACTGTCGTTTTGCTAGATTTTTTTTTTATGACGTTGAACCTAACTGAATAGATTTTTACTGAATTATAAGCTTAATAAATTATAAATTTGATCTCACCTGGTTATGTCAGCTTCCATGGAGCACACGAATGAAAATACTTCTGATTTGAACTTTGCTATTCGTTTTACAAACGCGTCTCTTAATACAAAATTAAGACAATATAATAAACAAATAAATAAACTCGTCGAAATGAAAGCAAAGCTACGTAAGCAAGGGTCTCCTTTTCAATATGTTATTCAAGATTTAATAGAAAAAAAATCCTGGGAAGAAATATGAAAACCATGCCTACGTGGACAGTTAAGAAAAGCTTAGAACCAATTGTCACAGACATACACACACACACACACACACACGTTTAGGTGCACATGCACATACATATTCAGCACTCTCACACACACACGCACACTGACACATTCATACGTGACAATGCAATTGGTGGTTGCAGCATTTTCTTTTTCTTTTCTTTTCTACTGTTCTTTCTTTCATCGTTATTCTTCGACTTGTGCACGGTCTGATCAGTCTTGGAAACTGTTTGTTAATTAACGTATTTATACGGTAGTTTTGTTCGGCGTCTGATGTAATGTTAATTGCTATACGGGAAAATACGGTACATTCGACCAATGGAAATGATTAACAAATTTTTCTTCTGCTGAATTTAAGACGAAGAAAAGTTCGAAACAATGTATACTATCTTTTACTAGACTTAGACTGTCTTCGATGAATAACATTGGTAGCCGTGTGGTTTGGCGCACTAAACCAGGGACTCGAAGGTGCCGGGTTCGAATCCCGGATGGGGCATGGGCGTAAATTTTAACTAGTATCGCATTCGTAATCGTGATGAGATGAAGTCAAAGTTACTAAAAATGGCCCACACAAAACAAAGTTTACTATGTTTTTATCAATAATATTATTTTCTTAGTTGTCTCCTGTGGGTGAGTGGTAACGCTCGGTGCCTTGTTACCAAGGGATTCCTGGTTCGATTGCCGGTGGGGACACAACTTATTCGGAACCCACATTAAATTGTGGGTTCCGTTTTTTGAACGTTATATTTATCCAATGAAAGGCAATGGTAAACCATCATCAGTTCACCTTCCCCAGGGACCTTCGGGCAGAACACCAATCATCACTTGTTTTAAAATGATTTAATTTGTAATTTTAACCGACCAGAAACAATTTTTGGTTCTTTCTAAACGTCTGTTTGTGCTACTCGTCTGTAACTCAGGTTAGTGCCCCAATCAAAGAAGGCTAGCGTTTCAACCTAGATTTGTCAAATCGGTTTTAATTTGTTAAGGATGGAACCTTCCTTAGGGTATTTTTTACGTTATGAACACTCACTCTCTTTGGAAAGCTACCGCTTTAATGCTAACCGGTTCAACGGGCCACTCTGTGCCTGCCTAAGGACAGGCCTCGAGGACCACCTAAGGCATTAGGCCAACGACTCTAAGGTCCCGGGTTCGAATTCCAGCAGGGGCATGGATGTTTGTGGATTTTAACTAGGTGTAAAGGATCTAATCGTGACGGGCCGAAGTCAAAAGTTACTAGACTGGCCCATACAAAATAAAGTTTGCCAAAATTTTACTACCGCCTAAATGAAATCAGATAGAAAGGAAGTGACTTTTGGTGACCCGCCCTGACACGGACATACGTGACCCGATTGATACGGTCTTAAACCTGACCCGATTGACCCGGTCTTAACCTAAATGACTATACTGACTTTCTGATCCGGTAACGGAACGATCGAATACTGAGTAGCGCCTCAGATCACACTATTACCTTAGTCGGTGCACGCGGTTATTTCCACACACCCTGGGCGTATATTTCTTCTTTCTGGGAATATGAGACTATTTCTATATGTTCTTACTATTGTTAGGAAATTTTGGGCGCCGCATTTTTCATGCTCTGGGGGTCTTCTCCCAAGCATAGACCCGGTCCAAAATTTGACCCGAATGAACCGCTGATCCGTTTCAGCTCTGATTCAATGATCTCAATTTACACCGGCGTTTGCAATGTGGCTACACTGCTGCAGTATTTCGTTGTAATCAGTGTGTAACGAAGGCTAGCTCCTAAAAGATAGCAGATAGAGAGAAACTGACATCGGATTTCTGTTCAACCTGGCGACACTACAACTTACACCAATAGTATATTTATACGATATGCACTCCTGTGAAATTAGAGATATCCCACTGGGATATACTGTTCACTTCCGGTAACTATAGCAATGTCAAAATTGAAGCTAAAGCCTTGCTTTACGGTTTTCTCTTAACATTGAATTAGTACTAAGTTTATACTTAATTGTACTTTTCTCCTTGTTGATGCAAAACCTATTGGATAGTTCAAGCAATCTCACCACACAAGTTTTGTTCTAATCCAGATATAAACGATTCGACCAACAATCGCTAGGGCTCCAAGGTTCTCAGACAAACAAACATTCATTTTTGAAAAATGGTTTGGCAACACTGACATATTGTGTGCTTACAGACGGCGATATCCAGAGTGCTTTTCTATTGTGCAGAATAATGTTTATGCCAAGCTTGATGGTGCTACTTTAACGTAATAGAAGCAATTTAAAATATGAAAAATGGGTTGACAGCACTGGCAACTAGGGCGTTTGGAAACGAGGAAACTCACAGTCGGTTTTCGTTATTGTCGAATAATATTTATGTCAGTTTTGGTGCAGATAGGCCTAACGAAATGGAACTGATTTGAACAATTGCATTTTTTAAAAAAAATACATCATAGACTCACTGCATCAATCAAGATGATACCGACGCCTCTGAGCTAATCTAGTCAGACATTTGCAACGACACCACAACCACCTCTCTGCACCTTGCGGTTCCTCTCTGCACCTGTGTATCAAGATTGCTAATTTTGGAAGACCTACAATAACCTTACACTACTGGAAGTAGCAAAAGTGAAATAACTTATCTTTATTGGGTAACATTACGCTTCCAAGGCAAAAGGACCGGTGAGGTGCCCACCTGGGATTTCCCGGGTTCCTGATCGATCCAGTCCGTCTCTGGATTCAATGCCTATTATTCCGTGAATTCATTTCCTTGGCTTGCCTATCTTTTTCCCGGGAAACTGGCTTAAAGATTTTGACAGCGTAACAATTCAGCATAAAATAGAATTTGATACAATAATATTAATCTAAAAAAAAAAATTCCCACCCCTGCGCCCGACCACCATATTGCACTTTTGTTGATTACGCGTATAAACAGGGAACCTTGGTGCAACAGCTGCATTTGCTACGGGCAAGTTCCAGTCGTCCCCTTTACCTCCCCCCACCCCCTTCGAATGCACTTTTTCCTTCTTTTGCATCCCTTGTGAAAAGAGGAAAAACAAGTGGTCGAAGGGAGAAATAGGTGTGACTAGGAAACAATTAAAAATCCAGCTCTTGTGGTTTTTTAGAAAAAGTCTTGCGGACTCGTTCGTGGCGACAAAAGACCCGGAACTCTACCAAATGCTATAGATATGGTAATATGCTCATTTTCTTTATTCTTTTCTTTTTAGGTCTTAACGTTACTGGAAAATTTAACCTACATTTTTTAAAAAAGCATACACGAACAGGATCATGGGAGTATTCTCTCCGAGTGAGTATATCAGAGAGTTGGTACGTCTGTATTCCAATGTATTTGTCCACCTCTTTTTGTAGAAATAAAGTGGTACGCGACAAAGTAATTGGTATGTGGATATTTTATGATTTCACTTCAATACTCTCTTTAAAAATACGGTCTGATTTTGATTTGTTTTGATTTTGAATTTTGGTCCGAGTCACCTTACTGAAGTCCCATTTTCAACTGATATCGAGGGACGTAAGAAGGAACTTGACTGAGGCCTATTTTGAAGGTATTATCCCTGCATTAACCTGGCGTTGCTGAGATGAAACCTTGGAAAACCCTCAGCCCGGATGTCTGGAAGCTGGGCTCCAACTCAAGACCTTTCGAATGCGAAGTTACGGCTCCAGTGACTGAGTCACGACCGCTCAGACCGAGTGAACGAATTGGCTATCCGCGCCCTTTTTTTTTTCTTTTACGTCAGTGAGGATTCTATTAAATAGACAATGTTTGTTTAATTAATTTGTATTAATGTAGAATGCTATATAGTCCAAGTTAATAGTTTTCAACCTGTGGTCGATGGAATCATAGGAAACAAATTACGTATTGAAAAGCTTCTTTTCTTGCAAATAGACAACCAAAAATATATTCGCATAACTTTAAAAAAAAAAAAACTACACGGAATATAGTTTATAATTGTTTCGACGCCAATGTTATCCATGTTTGAAGTACTAAATAAAGTAAGCCTGTGAAACGTCGCTTTGTATCCTTCCATCAATATCTGAATAACATCGAAAATGAAGATAGGAAACTAAACGGTAGACGTCCTTAGTATGTATGAAATGTATAAGAAATAATATAAATATCA
>JAGDQP010047776.1:0-14933 GCA_022664845.1 Lepisma saccharinum
AATATTTGTTAAAGAAATCAACACAAATTAGACAGTATTTATACAGTAACAGGTGAATGTAATATTTGTGAGATGGGTACCCAACGTTTCTTACGGAACAAACAAATATCGCGCTCATTCTTCAGAACCTCGGAAATGACAATCAGCTGGCAGTTTAACTATGTAATGATTCAAGATGCATGCTTAACCTAGATCTAAATGCATAATATCAATAAGATACTTGGGCTTATATAATTAATTCTGCAGGATGTTTTCGTTGCCATCCCCCTGTAATTCTTTTCTATATTTGACACAGTCGATATCCGCACGTAAACAATCAAACATCAGTTTCTCCACTGAATTTTCGTAACTGTTAGTCTATATAAAACATGCAATTAAACACATGTTTATTCTATCCATTAATTTGTACTTATAAAACATATAAAATACATTGGAAGTAGTCCCTATAGGGAAAGCATAATTTTAGGATTTAATAAAATATCTGGCACTTTATGTTCCCCACTGCAAGATGTGACTTAGTCAGTAACTGTATCCGGCATAAGGTTGTAAGTACCAGCTATGAAAATGCTGCATAATATCAACACCAGGTTAATACATAATTTATGTAGCACGTGCTAAGAAATAACCAGTGTTGCATATTTACTCACATTGACGCGATGGGGGATTTCTAGAAAGTTTCTCACATTGAAGCTGTTCTGAATCTCACAAACAATACCGTGTATTTATTGCAGCACATATTGGTTGTATTGCTCTAATAACATCAGAATATCCTATGATGTGAAAATTTATCTGTGGCATAAACGACAAATTTATTTAAGAACTAACTATTTCTACAGAAAGTTTAGAACTGCTGAAAGTTATACGAAGAGTAAAATAATTTATTAGACTGAAAATTTATTAGACTGATCAAGTTTCACTCCAAACTGTTAATTACGGGAGAACCATATTAACAGTGGGGAATATTCTTGCTAGCTGGCATTTCATGCAATTAAATTTCTTTACAGCTACATACCTTCAATGTTCTAACAAGATCCTCTTCGATGATTTTGGTAATTGCCCATGATGATGGTCCATCAATTAGTTGTGGGCATAAAGCGGTTATGTTAGAGTAGAAGTACCTCCTTGAAGTAAAAATTATAAGGTTTTACTTTAGTTGAATATGAATTGTAGCAACTGTTGGAAGAATATGCATGGAAAGGCATGTAATTAAAATATTATATTCTATTAGATTCTCTACAGAATACTTTTACTCTGCTAGCAGCAATGTACAATTAGAATGTGCCAAAGTAGTAAGAGCCAATAGTAAGACGAATTTCCACTTCGCGAAGCAGAGCTGAAGTTTTGACTATACAACCATTTCATCTTTGACTAAAAGTTTAAAAGTATTCCTTAATTTTGTCACCATGGCACAATAAAGGGAACGACATGTATCAAGAGAGGGAAAGGCAAAATGTTTAATTACCAGTGTGTCAGCATATATAAGTGTGTTTCATTGATTTTAAGATTATATAATAATCTATAATATTATGCAATACAATATTTTATTTAAAATTCATAGTTTTAGCAAATATATATAAAGTAGGAAACGTGCTCTGGTAAAACAAGATGCTATTCTTGATGTCAAGAAACGAAATGACAATTACGATGATGGTCTTATATTTTAACCGTTTCTGTATGCTTCAAATTGATATCAAATTTGAGTTTAATACCGATTTAACGAAAATAAAACAAATTTATCCAGAAGCGGATCTTTTCGGAGATACCTGGTTTCTAATCCTCTTTGAACTAAAAAAAACATTGTTTGAATGAGAGATGGAAGGGATGTTGTACAACATTTCAGAACTATTTGAGAAAGAAACTACTTCATTTACTAAAGTTCTAAACTCAACACGAGCAGGTTAATTTCGCCTGCAACTGTTACAAATAATAGTTTTAAAATGAAATACATAGTATTATATTGGTCCTTTCGTACCTCTAATAGATAATAGTAATAATATCGTCTTATCAGTGCTGAACGTAGTAGCTGCCTGGTCAGTTTATTGAAGACGACATTACATTAAATTATATACATCTTAGGGTCGCTCTATTAGGTTCGATACTCGTTGTATGATGATTTCCTATCTAAAGAAATTGCCCCAAAGCTACACCGTAGTGGTGACACAAATAAATAATTAGAAAAATAGTCTGCAATTGCTGCGCCGCTTTGCAACAGCCTGAGCAATACAAACCATTCCTCCACTACGTCTAACTATGAAAAGGTCACAACAAAATAAGATTATTTATTAGAGGGTTAAAATATATTACAATTACCTCTGTATTACCTCTGTATCTTGTACACACCATTTGGTACCTACATAACAATTACGTACAACTATCTTGTATACTTTACATTTTATTTTTGTTAAATACTGATTCAACATTATTATGTACTTAATTAACAGACAGTATTTGTTCTTTTAAAATCCATTGCCATTGATTCTACACAATATTTCATGATTAACCATAATATAAAAAGTGTCTCACTTCACTTTTGACATACCAAAAACACTGGCATCTGGCGAGCACTTCCTGAACTTAATAATACTAGTACAGAATATAACATGACCATTACATAAATTACCGCCTTCGTTGAAAAAAAATATTTTTTAATAAAGATAAGATTAAATTCATTGTAAAGACAAAATTATGTTTGTAAATAAAGATGTAGATTAAAATTCATTGTAGTAATAAAATTACTTTTTTTTATATTCAAGGAATATAATGTTTAATCAACATTATTTTATTTCAAACAATACTTTATTATATATGTTTAATTATTGTTAATTCAATTTTAGGTGAATTGATAATTTCATACCATTATCAGTATTAATCTTGATTTGTCCTGATTTAACACTATATTCTGATATAAATTACTATTTGAATGGATTTGTGAATTTTGGGTAACACAGTTTCCTCCGGAGTTATCATCCTGATATAATTTAAATTGCTCTTCCTTTTCTATACCCAACTGTACATCTCTGACTCACGTAACCTCTGCATCGCCTGAATTAACTGATTTCTGTACCATGTCACAGATAACTTCTCCACTTCTGTTATTCTATTCCATAGCTTTCTCCCATACACTTTATTTATCTTGCTACATATCTTTTCTTTCTACGAAACCATTGTGCATACTTTTCTTCAATATCTTCTTTTGAATCCATTTTCTTTTCCCTTTTCCAATTACTATTTACAAAACCATTTTCAATTGCATCTCTAGGAGCTTCGTCCCTCCTGTTTTCCAGAAATAATATCAATGTAATCATTTCTATACATATGTGTCAAATAGGCTGGAATTACATTATATAGTAATTTATTTGCTTTCTTTCGTTTTCCAGTAAACTGTCCTTCGCCTATATTCAACTTTAAAGGATTCATGGATAAAGGTTGTGGTACAGTTTCGATTCTGGATTTCCGTTTCTTTCTATACATTCTTCCATTCAGGTTACTTTATTTTCTTCGTTTACGCCACTTGTTTTCAAATACATCTCTTATTCTTTGTTGTGTCCGACATTTACTTTCTCTATATTCCATTTTGATCCAATTTGAATGATTCCTTCACTTATTTTTCTTATGTCGTTTGTTTTCTTTATTTGTTTTCTTGCTTTTCACACACCTACTCTTTTGATTCATTGATTCCTCATCTACAATTTCACTTAATTCCACCTTCTGTCGTTTCACCTTTGTTTTACTTTTTGAGATTTACGCCTTTTCTTCTTTACTTTAGTTTTCGATCCATCATCATTATCTACCATCTCCAAAGTTACATCTAATTGCATACCAGTACTCTCTTTCTTTAGGTTTTTCTTACATTCAGGATTATCACTCGACAAAACCCCTACAATTTTATCAGCTGCAACATACTTATTTTTAACTTTGTTTTCCAAAACATTCGATGCCTTTTCCCACGACTACTTCGTTTATGTGATCGTTTCTTAGTAATCGGCTCTAAGTTCTTGCAACCTAGTCCTTCATCACAATTAAGCTTGCACTCACTGGATGGAGTAACAATATTTAAGCTGGCATTTCTCAGCTGAGTACCCTCAATGTCATTTTTCTCTAATTTATCAACCATTAATTCTCCTGATTGTGTGTAGTTTTCTAATGGACACTTATTAAAAGCTTGATTTTCTTGGATACTCCTCTCTTTAAGATCATAAATTACATACCCTTGGTTATTAGATGTCTCCTTCAATTTGAGGTTTAAATGACTTTAAGTGCTATTAACCACTTTAATCTGTGGTAACCCCTCTTCTTTCGTTCCTACTTCCATAACTTGCGCTGATTATTACTCTTTAGACCTTTGCTCTCAAGTTCTAGCATTCGGAGTTCAAAATTATCAATTATATTATCTAATTTTGAGTTACACAAACTCTGGGCATTATCCATTAATTGTTTTAATTCTTGAAATTGTTGTTTCTTTAAATTTCTTCTTTCTGCTTTTATTCTGTGTCTCTACATTGATCCTCAAACATTGTTTACATCATACCACTCATATATTTTTAAAGATCCGACAAGACTTCAAAATTACCACATCTTACGCTTCTCAATCTGGCAGTGTCGCATTACCGAGATGGTCTTCCGTTTTCATTTTTATCATCAGAATTCTTTTAATTTAGTATAGAATCATCTGTAATCGAGCCGCCATATTGGGTCGCCATTCTGTAATGGGTCCTTTCGTACCTCTAATAGACTTATAATAATAATATCGTCTTATCAGTTCTGAACGTAGTAGCTGTGTGGTCAGTTTATTGAAGACGCCATTACATCCAATTATCATACATCTCAGGGTCGCTCTATTAGGTTCGATACTCGCTGTATGATGATTTCCTATCTAAAGAAAGTGCCCCAAAGCTACACCGTAGTGGTGACACAAATAAATAATTAGAGAAATAGTCTGCAATTGCTGCGGCGCTTTGCAACAGCCTGAGCAATACAAACCTTTCCTCCACTACGTCTAACTATGAAAAGACGGAGAAAGGTCACAACAAAATAAGTTTATTTAATAGAGGGTTAAAACATAATACAATTACCTCTGTATTACCTCTGTATCTTGTACACACCATTTGGTACATACATAACAATTACGTATAACTATCTTGTATACTTTACATTTTATTTTTGTTAAATACTGATTCAACATTATTATATACTTAATCAACAGACAGTATTTGTTCTTTTAAAATCCATTGCCATTGATTGTACACTATATTTCATGATTAACCATAATATAAAAAGTGTCTCACTTCACTTTTAACATACCAAAACATTGACATCTAGCGAGCACTTCCTGAACTTAATAATACTAGTACAGAATATAACATGGCTATTACAAGCAGAACTAGAGGATGGGAACCTTATATACAGTCAGAAAAGTTTTAATTATAGACTGTATGTTGATGAAGTGGTTTTTGTAAACAAGGAAAATACCTTCACATCAACATCGGTTAAGGCAGTTAGTTTCGACGCTAAAAACTAAATGTAGAACTACACATAGAAAAACTAAACATAGAATATATGCATGGTGGTTTAAAAATATTAGGAATAATTTGCGGAATTGAATACTCACACCGGAAGAAGATAAAAATCAGTTGAATGGACATCTAACAGTGTGCGGTTTCGTAGATCGTCAAGATCTATGGCGTAATAGTCGCAAATTGCATGATATATTGTCAAATGATATGTGACGCTTACCTTTAGCATCATGTTGTATAAAGATGATCCCAAAGATCAAATTGGAGTAAAGGTTTATAATTGAGAAAGTAAGCTATTTAGCAGCTTACTAATAGTAAAAATCTAGACAATAATAATAATAATTCGATTGTCAGCAAAAATGGCGTTGCTCATTAAAAGAAATACAAAATCTCTCTCCGAGAACTATACAGTGTACAATCCGGATGCAAAGCCTATATATCAAACACCAGTATTAAAGAGGTAATTCATTATGATATTCTTAAAATATAAAATGCCCTCTCTTTAAAATTTGATATTGGAGATTCGTGTACTTGTCACGTAAGGGTTCCCTTAATAGATTGTCGTACTTTTATTTTAATACAAATTAGTCCTAGTGAAAATTTTCAGTTCCACGAAGACAACAGCAATTGTTTAGTGAGACGTTTCTTATAAAAAATTCTGACGACCTAAACACAACATGTCGTTAACAGTAGAGCGTGAGACAGATAATATGTATTGTTTCTCTCACTAAACAGTTTAATATCCGTATAGTTTACAAAATATGTCATTCCTCGTATCTAATCAATATTTTAAAACGATGGTGTGAGTAAAGTGGTACTTCATGCTTAATAATTGGTCAGCTATGTTGCAGTTTTTCACCTTTAATTCACGCACTATGACACTCCTCAATGAGCGCATGCCATACAAATTTCCTATTTCCGTGTATAAATGAACTAGAATATATTTGCAATTGTTTCATATAGCACGTTCGCATGGCAATTCACGGGATAAGTGTACACTGTGACTTGGCATTTTGATAAGTGTACACTCTGACTTTCAACGGAATTGACCTACACTGGAGGCCTACAAATGCATCGACGCTTGAAGATTATATTGCCAGTTTCCCAATGAATTTGTATGGCGATGCGACAACATAATCCTCACCATCAGGATCTCAAAAGACAAATCGTATTCAAAAGGGTCAATCGACGTAATTTAATAAGGCTCAAAAAGTGACACTACAACAATTGAATGAGGCCGGAAATATGGAGTTCTAGCAATAAAAAATGTGTACAATCTTCATGATAATACTACATTGGATACAAACGGTACTCATTGATACCTCATTGAACGCCATGCTACGTGTATGCGCATATTGGGAGCCACAAAATACACAAGCGTATTTAAAAGTACAAGAACAACCTACATTGGTTTGTAACACCCTAGTTGCTGTTCCATTTTTATATTTATTTTCTCCCCCTTTTATTTTCTTAGTCTCCGTTTTGTTTCCCTGCTGTGTGTTCTCCTTAGCTCATTCGCTTTGGTTGGTTTTAGACTCTTTGAGCGTGTTCCGTTTTGATTTCTGCTTTGGATTTTTAATCGTTATCCATCCAAGTTTTCGTTAGTCACGTAGCAATGACTTGGATCTAACGCTTGTTTTTTATTGGACCCTAGTCAATGCTTCGTGACTTGTTTTTTGCTGATTGGTGTGAATCAGCCTTCTTCTCCGTTTCCTGGGAGAACTGCTCTCCCATACCATGTTAGTTTAGTTCCAATTTTAATGACGAGAAGAATGGACGTATGGGCTTTCCGTCATCTGTACTTTCTAAGCCCTATCTACATGTGGTAATTATAAACACTAAATTTAGCATAATTTTCGATATCGACTGATTTCGTCCATTCCGATGTAATATATTAAATCGTATTAAGAAGAATAAAACCGATATAAGTGCTACCAAGACTTTTGTGTTTCGAAACTTTCACCTCATTAAATTTAATATTTTGTTTTGAGATTATTTATTAAAATGTACAGTATGTTCTAAATTTCAGTATGGGGCCGCTATTAACCGAACTCTTACATTACAAATATCGGATTGTTAGATTTCAATAGTCATATGCTTATTTTCGTCTCCAGTTTCCAAATCCATTCGAAATTCCCGGTTAGCAATGCTTGACAGCTACCGCATATTTTCATTACTTAATCAAATTAGCAACATGTCTGTTCAACTATCTTTCCGTACCGTTTTGATGTTAATAGTAAATTTTATATTATTCGACATGGTTGGATAATCTTGGTTTCAACTCCAGCCACTAATCTTCGATAAAAAAAAGTCATATTTTATATTATTATTTTGCATTTTCAAGATTTATTCAGAACGTCTTTTGTATAATGTAGTAATCATCTGTAATGACGTCACGAAATTAATAGAGCTAAATGGATTCTTTCTATGCGAAGTATTTTGGACAAGAACTTCTTTCGTGTAAGTAATGCTGTGATAAAACTTTTCTAAATTATATAACAATGTCTTGGAAAGAATTTGTGAAAATATCAACAAAATTTATTAATTATTATAGAAATTATGGACATTTGTATCCGTCAAGCTAACTTTCAGTTCTGCTTAATTAATTCAATGTATACCAGCGATTCAAATTTGTTTGTTCCTACAACTCAACAGTAATTCTGTTCAGATCCCTATGAGATTATCATATCCGAAAACGTGCAATATGTAAATTCAAAGCAATAAATTGAAATTCTGAAATTTTTATATTTCTTCGAACAATCTTGTGTTTATGTTCAGTGAACGTAGTATAGAAACCTCTCAGTTAACCAGGTAGATTTAAGGCATTAGTTGATAATCCTCATACAGTGTTTAGTAATATTTATGATGTGCAGTGAGTTATTTAATGTTTGACTTGATATTCATTGGAATTTAGCTACAAATCGTTACGTGAAGTTGACAGCAATTGATATTAATTATTTCTGTGTTTCGGTAAACCTATCCTTTTGAGTGATGTGATTTTAATTAGATTAGTTCGGTTCATAAATCCATAGGCCAGTGGTAGGATTCTTTCGGCAGCTGAGAAGTGATAACTTGGGAAAGGAACTATATATTGAATTTCTGGTTATTTCTGCGTTGACATATGAAGTGACTCCAGCATGTGATTTGTGTGAATAAATATTATTTGCATTTGTGCGTTATGACACTATGTTTGGATAGAGTTGCGACCGTCATTCGTTTGTGTTCGTTCGTCTTTATTTCAGGAATTGCGATTCCAGACTACAGGTGTGAGCCCTACTAAGGTAAAGGTAAGACATGGTCTTTTGCCACCCTGTAGTCTTCGAAGTGAGTAAAGACACAGTATGAGTCACATTTGAGTCGTTATGCGTATCATCGTTTGAGATTATTTCCCAAGTAAAGATTTGCGTTTTCCTTTCTTAATCTGTCGCTAATCTGAACCAGCAGGTACTTCAGAGTATGAACTGACGATCTAATTAAAAGATTGGAGATGTCGCCTTAGCGGTATTTCCTCCCTCGATCTAAATTATTTGTTTTTTTACAGCGATCACAAGGATCTGGAATCCTCTTTCCCAGATATTCTTAAATCTGGAAGGCATTTCTGCGCCGCTCGTCTGGGGTGTAGAAAATGCTTGGAGCTAGAGGTTAGGTTAGATGCGTTGCGTGGGTACTCTAGGCTCCTTGCGACCCTATTTGTCTGTGTGATCCTCTTTTGGGATCATGGGTTGGGGGTGTTGCAGTTTTTTGCGACTCCAGCCAGGGTTTCCAAAAACCGAAGCTGTGCGTTGCAGGTTCATACATCCGGGAACTATGATTGTTTTTTGGTTGTGATAAGAGTGTACTACTCGCAAGAGTTCCGCTGTATATATCTTATCACATCACTATCAACTCAATCTGTGTACTTCAACACCGATCACAAAAAATGAGAGACAGTAGCCTGATCAAATTTGTCCTATCTTGTACAGCATTATTAATGCGGTTGGAAAATGATACAAAGTAGAACAATATTTCACTTGTAGCGGAGGACATTCCCTTCAGGATTCATATCCTTAATGTAAAACTCTCAATATTTTTTTTCAGCCTTCACTGGCCCGTAATGACGTCACCAAAATGGTGATCATAAGGAAACTTCTCTTCCAGAATCTTGTTCCCATTCGACAGTTATTTCTCTTATACGGTATGTTATTTTCACACAAGTTAAATCTTAAGACGGTTCTGTAATAACAGGAGAATAAAAAGGTTCACTTTTTAATATAAGATTAAATATGATTAGCAATACGGCCGCCGAAAATACCAAAAAATCGTTTTAGATGTACAGTCATAAGTTTTGTTAAATAACATGGTTCGACTATGTAGGACTCAATGGTTGTATCAAAAATTTCAAAGTACAATTCTAGAATAAATAATTATCCCTTTATCCATTGTATTTTTATATTACATCCACATATAAATAGTAATTACTCGAACCTATAGGTAACGTGAATTCACTATTACGAAGTGCAACATAAGCTCCTGTCATATCCTGTTATGGCATTTTGTCAAACTGCTTTGGATGATTTCTAGGATAATGTAGCAACGGTTCTAACAACCTACATGCATCGACAAAATAAACCACGCTTCTATCCCAATGAATTGAAACAGAGAACAAAAAATTGCGAGGGGGGCGGGGAATGGAGGGTTCCATTACGAATCTTGAAAAAACACGCAGCAGTATTAAGCAAAATGTATGTGCTAAGGAAACGTCTACTATTGGACGGTTCAAACAAGGATGAAAACCTTGAGGATAGTATCTGTGGGTAAGCCTGTACTGTCGTTGGTAAATGCGTAGTACTAATAAGATATTTCATATTCATAAGGTTGAGAATGGTGTTACCATTTTATAATTAAATATAAAACTATGCTTAAAGATATTACTTACTCCTCGATTGTAAAGGTTTCATTCAGCTTCCCGCTCTGTACTTTCCGAAGTGTATCTTCCATAAGTCTTACTGTTTCCACTATTCTGTCATCCATAGTGTACTCAAAGCATATAGTTACTGCGGGAAATGGAATGTCGGAAATGGGTGAGTCTATGTTGGAAACTGTAAGAGTGACTGGCGTGTTTTGCCAATTTGCCCAAGTAATAACTATTAGGTAGGTACAGAGTAACGAACACAGACAGAGAAACAATGCCCAACAAAATCTAAAAAATAAAGAAATTATGTTCTTCAATACGCTATTTGAAAAATAAGAGCGTATTGTGTATGATGAAAATTTGTAACGTGTGTCTTATTTTAAAATATTCTATTTCTTCTTTCTCATTTACAGTTATTGGAAATGGACAAATGACAATTTCATTTTTCAACTGAAACAGGATTAGTCAATTCTGTCATTTTGCAGGAGACCTTACAGAGAAACATTCTAAAAGCCATAAGCTTGGCTTAAAGCACTACATTTCTTATATGGTCTGGTATCACGACGTGTGTATGAAACGATTATATTAAAAACATATAGTACATTTCTGCACAAAATATGGATTTTGAAGGTTTCTGCACTTTCCCCCCTGACAAATTAAAGAATGGACTGCTGCTTTTGAAACAATTCCTTCAACTGCTTCTCAGTTACGAAATAACGAACGTTACCAATTATAAGATTGGAATATCAATATATCAACACTGGAATATGCTTTAAATTTTACAACCAATGTATTCAGTGATTGTGGAAGAAGGGTGTAATAATCCTTAATTCATAACCTACAGTGTAATAGTTTGACTTTACAGTGATACGAAAGGTTTCTATCCCACTAGGAATTGGTAAACAAATCAAGAAAAGAATAAATGAATTAAGATATGAATTAGTATTATTCAATTTTCCTCGTGCATAGAACTATTTACTACTATACATTGGAGTTATTTTCGATAGAATACTAGTGTTTACTTCTGGGTCATAAAGCAAAAGGATCGAACTATTGGTGTATTATATTTTTTATCCTTTGTGTATTTTTTTATTTATTCAAAATATAACATAACAGGGAATATGCCTAATTACAGTGCTTGCGTCTACATAACAGTAATTACAAGATCATATTATATCACCTGCAGTTCTTTTAAATTCTTTGTAAGTCATTCCAAATATGTCTGCATTAGCTTTAGGTTCAATTTTGTTGTAGAAAGCACTCATTCTCCAAATTGGGGATGTATATAGAATTTCAGTCCTTTGCTTTTTGCAATAGAATATCCCATTATTACCCAATCTAGTTTTAGTATTCGGGACTTGAATGAAAATTTTCGGAATTAAATCAATACAATCAATATTATTGTATATTAATTTGTACAGAAATATAACATCGTTTAAATGCCTTCTTCGTTCCAAAGTTTGTATATTAAAATTGCTCACTAATTCCCTGTATGAAATGTATGCCGGATATAATGTGGTTTTTCTATACATTAATAATTTCAAAAATTGGCACTGGATTTTCTCTATTGCTTTAACTTAATTCTGATTGTTCGGAGTCCATATAATAAAGGATTATTCTAGCTGAGATCTCACGTAAGAGTAATACAAATTTAGAAGTGTTGAGTCGAGACGGACATCCTTGCTAAAACGGTAAATATATCCAAAATTCCTGTACGCATTGTTAGTGATCATTTCAATGTGACGCCCAAAGTTTAATTTTGGATCGAAAACAACTCCAATATCTTTAACAGTTTCAGATTTCGATAGATTTACTGCATCAATCGAGTAGTTATACTCAACATACTTTTCTTTCCTTATAAAAGATGGGGTATTGCACATTTTGTATTAATTACAAATTTATTTCTGTCGCACTTTTCCTTCCAAGTCTCTTTTTACTTTGGCACTGTCCTCAGTTGTTTCAATTCTAGGGCATAATTTCAGGTCATCAACGAATAAGAGAATATGGGAGTTCTCGATGCACTCAGATATATCATTAATAACTAAAAGAAATAATAAATGGCCGAGGTTTGAACCTTGTGGTACTCCGGACAGTGTTTCAATATATTCAGAAATATAATCGTTAAAAATTACTGCCTGCTTACGTTTACGTAAATACGAAGTTAATAATTTTAAAGTTTCGGTAGAAAAATTGAAAAACTTAAGTTTGCTTAGCAAAACATTATGATCAACCAAATCAAATGCTTTACTGAAATCATTGTATACGACGTCTACTTGGCTTCCTTTATCTAGCTCAGCTGCAATGAAGTCAGTTACAACTGCTAAGTTTGTTGAATTTGACCGTTTTTTTTTCTTCAAAAAAGCCGTGCTGATATGGTGAAAGAATGAAGTTTACATGATTCAGTATTCGCCTATATATAACACATTCATATACTTTTGCAAACGATGATAAAATAGCTATTGGTCTGAAGTTTTCGACATTTTTCGCATTTCCGGATTTTGGAATAGGACAAATTAAACTTTCCTTCCATTTGTCAGGTATAGATAGATTTTAATCAAGTTTTTACAGATAGATTTAATGAAATATATAATGGGTATTTAAGAATCTCAGCACAACCTTTTATTATATAAGGTGGAATTTCGTCCGGCCGGCAAGATACCTTAGGTTTTAACATTTTGATTGCTTCCTCAATTTCTTTCATTTTAATTTATTTTATTTGTAACGTGTTTAAAAGTTCACATCTAGGTTTGTGTGACAAAATTTCAGATTTGTACTGGGGTGTTGCAGTTCAAAATACAGATTAAAAATAATGTGCAAGAGACCTAGATACTTCCCTGTAACTTTCTAGCTCTGTATTTCAAAGAAGTGGATGAGATATGTTTTGACTTACATTTAGTAAAATTCCAAAATTGAATCATATATTTATTAATACTATATTCTTAGGTTTGAATGAAAAATTTATATGCTAATGAAATTTCTGATTTTAGCTCTCTACGTAATATACGAAATTTATCTCGATGAAAAGTAACGTCTACACCAGTTTTCATTTTCCTATGATGATATGTGTTAAATATAATCTTTTGAATTATGTTATAAATGAACCAAGACGGATATTTATTACTATTACATTTCTTGCGGAGAACACATAGGCTCATAGTAGTGTAAATAATCTCATAGAATTGTCCTAATGATTCATTTACGTCATTCAAATGGGACAGTTGGTTCCAATTTAGTCTCGACAAGTCAGTTACATACAGATACTTTTGTTCGAAATTAGCCTTCCTAAAATTAAACCCAGTAATGTTGCTCTCAAGTTTATCTTTCTTCGGTTGATTATGTGGCAAGGAACAAAGTAATGCCAGATGGTGCTTATCTTCAGGAACAAGGGGGTATTCTTCTCTAACTACAGTGACGTCAATAATGTTTGTTAGTACTAGATCTAATGTGCGGCCATTGACATTACGGATATTATTAAATGATTCTAAATTGAATAATGACATGAAATTATACAAATTACAACACTCCTTTGTTGCGTGTAAAAGTCCAAATTGGAATGAAGTATTTGAGATACGTTAAAATCCCCAAAACAGAGTATAGTGCTTCCTACCGGACAAATACAATCAATGAATTAAAAAAAAAATAATTCATACACAGTTTCATTCGAGTCTGGTAGAATGTATAAAGCATAAACATATAATGATAACATCTTTATCGTAAGCTTAGTTATAATGCACTCAAAATAGCTATCAATAGAGCTTACTTAATACGTGTTATATTTTTGTAAACACCCCAACATGCCCCCCCCCCCCCACCTATCGCCTTCCCAAGCAATTTGAAGTTCATATCCTTACAAAACACCTTATATCTCATGTCGAAGAATTCTGAATCAAATTGATCATTAGATAACCAACTTTCAGTTATGATAAAACACTAGTGTATAAATCATTGGCCTTCATACGCATTCCACCAACATTTTGCATATAGATTAAAAATTGTTTTTTATTTTCGTTTTTTATTTCCATACCACTGGAACACTTCACAATATAGTCAGCCGCATTTGGGGATCCAGGTTTAATATTTGCATTCACAGATAATTGATCCGTTTTCGTACCTCAAGTACACAAAGGAATGAAATCACCATACGTTCAAAGAAACAAACTGGTAATTTAAATGTAATTACAGTAATTTTGTAATTTTGTTGGTGCTTAATAGTGTATCTAATAATAAAATATCGATCCGATTGTAGGTTTTGCTATCCGGAAATATCCCTGTATATTTGTGTATGCCTTAGTGATCAAAGTACCTGCTCTTTACTAGTAGATTTTCGAGATTGTGAAGGTCATTTTCCATCGTTGTTGCTCTTTTTGGGAAGACTTGATTTGCCTATAGTAAGTTTATATTTTTCTTCCCTCTCTTCCTTAGTGTTCAAATTTCCCAACAAACTTTTCGTATTATACTTCGATAATCCTTCAAACAATCTTTCTAGCTTATTGCAAAATGTATCTTTGTCGTTATGATCAGCCTCCCAA
>JAGDQP010047779.1:0-14933 GCA_022664845.1 Lepisma saccharinum
ATTTGACAAGGAACTCCATGCATACAGGACTCATAGGACTAAAGGTACGGTGGTTGTAAGAGGTGCATTTGGATCAGTCAGTGCTACTACTCATTCATATATGATCATGCCGGTTATTTCCATGGATGGTGAAATATTGCGTCCGATGTACGTTCTTGTATCTGAATCCAGTGATCAATTTCCAGGAAATAAGCAAAAAAAATCCCGACAACATAGTGTCCCATCCAGGAAAGACTGCAAACATGAACAAAAGTGATTTAAAAGAGTTTTATTCTGTATTCTGGAATAGCCTGCCTGCCGATCGTGATAAAGTCTTGCTTTTGCTGGATTCATGGAGTGCAAATAGGATGATAACGTATCAAATGAATTATGCCCTAATCATATAACACTGTTCAAACGTTTAATTCCTGGTGGTTGCACTGGTTTCATCCAACCACTTGATATTTACTTCTTCCGTCCATATAAATCATTTATCAGGTTCATTACTGACACAGTTATCGCTTCCTCGGAAATTAATCTCTGGCATCAGGATAACATTTTACGAATGCAGTCCTTCACTCTCTTCCAATTCAGCGCCTCACGATTTCGCAACATGATCAGGTTTGCGTTTTACAAAAGCGGCTACTTGGATGAGGAGCCCGAGCCCTGAATTTCTCCATTGGATTATTATTTTGATTCTAATATACGTGACGAGTGTTACAAGACCTCATGTGAGAACATCTCTTTTGTCAAGTGTGCTCATTGTGAGCAAAGTATCTGCTTATCACACGAATTCATTGACGACTTACATGTTGATTGTATCAATGTGTGGTACTTTGTACGTGCCTCTTTCCTTCACATGAATCGCATTTCAATTCAAAACCATGTCCTTCTGACTTTTGTTCTGCCTTTCGTTGTGACTTGTTTCAATACAATTCGCTTTCTCTTTGAACTTTGACCCGCCATAATTTTTTTATTTCTGGAGCTCTGCAGCTAGGATTTCACAGGTGTACTATACTCGTCACTAGCTTCAATTTAAGGTATCACTTGATGAGCAACTCGAGTCCTCACTTCGGGTACTTTACTTGTGAGAGTTCACACCTCTGTTCAAACCATGCTCAACAGATTGTTGCTTTCCTTCTTGGTATGCATGGAGACTACCTTTGAGATTCGCTAGTTACATATTCCTCGACTGCATTCGAACTTGAAAAATACGGTGGTGATTTAATTTTTATTCTTAACTCATATTAAAACTACCAAAAGATGAGATCCCGTGAATAGTTACGGTTCCAATGAATCTACTGGAAAAACAAGCGGTATAACACCCTTGAAATTGCTTTAGTACGGTACTAGCAGTTCTAACTAACCTATAAATGGTTCAGAGTTGCTGGTAGAGGAGTAAGGTACATAAGGAAACCTCCAGAAAACACAATTAAAAGTGCTTTCGGTCATAAAGATGGGCGCAGTGGCTAAAAGTTTGATTCTTAAACCCATGACTAAATTCCTTAATCTCTTAAATCATATGACGGGTAGCTCTTCTGGTCTCCCCTACCAGTCCGACTTGTCCCCGTCGAGTCCTGGAACTTCCTTAAGTGTTTAGAGCACGACTTAGACCCTAACAGGGGATCCTGAACACACACAGAAGCGGCGTTAATTCTAAAAACCGCTCTCTGTATGTACATCCTGCTGTAACAAAACCGTGATCGATACTAAACTGGAACCCATACGACCAGTGAACTCTTTTCTTTCGAAAATCTCAAACATTTCCAAATGAAAATCTTGAATACACATACAGACAGCTAGACTTTCAAGACACTTTGAAACAAAGTTAAGTTCATTGCATTGTGATAATTAATACAAAAAGTACATATTTTCTTCTAATATATTTTGTGTCCTTTTTGCAGCTTTTCATTTGTCATCTCTACGAAAAATTATACCATCAAACCACGAGTTGTTCTGCCACAGGACTACGTTAAAGGTTAGTTGATTTCATTTTTTTTTTTTTACAATCATTTTCGACATGTTTTTCTTCATTTTGTATTTAAGATACTGTGCTCTAAGTACAATATCGGCTTATATAAGCTAGACCTTGGTCTTCTAGGCTACTTTGGTGCAAATAGTATCACGTGACCAGTGTAATGACTTCCCATCCAAGCTTTAGCTACGCCGTAACTTTCAACTAGCTTTCAAGTTGTTATCTTGATGCAAGATCGAACCAAGGACTGTTCTCACCGGAAGCAAGAGCATTAACCACTCACACCTGCAATACTGTACGAATAACTGGATACAAACCTGGGGCTGTACCTATAGTGCACCCCACTTACTTATTCAAGTCGAGCCAAATCCTAGAAACATTACAGGTCCGCCTGGAGATGGTGTTAAACTATAAATACAGCTACAGACTACCACGTACGACTTCAGCATGGGACTCATTTATTTATGACCAGAACAAAAATAATATTTCCCAACAACATATACATTCAACCAAGTCGCTATTCACATAACGTTACTGTTTGTTCCACCATTGCGACTATAGGTAAGTGGTCCTTAGCCAACCACTTAAACGACTATGACACACAATAGTCCTTCTCCATGGGCACCTGGACCGCACACATCAGATGAAACTTGCGTTCTCCATAAAATTTCTCGACCATGTTGATCTACTGCCTGATTCGTTCATCCTGTTTACAATAAGTCACCATGATTTCTTAGACACGTCCAATGTATTTACAAATTTTGCCTTATGCACTTTCATAGCTATTTTAAGTCGTTGACAAAATGGACTGCATAACAACGATGATTTTAACAAGCAAAGATTTCTAAAGAAGATTTTTCTTTCGTTTTCATCTTCTTCTGTTGGTGTTGGACATTAATATTTATTAATACTCTTCGCCCATAAACTGCAACACCTAAGTAGGAAGAACTCAGTATTAAACAATGGCATAGCTTTACTTTTGTATGGCTATTGATAAAGGCAAGTGGTCCTCACTTTCAGCTGAAGTTTTCAAGACCACAGTTCACTTGTGTTCTAAAAATGCCAAAATTGATTTATATATTTCTCATCAGGGGTGTATCTAGGGGGGGGGTTGCTAATAACCTTAACTTCCCCTAAGGTAGCAAGTACTGCTTCTGTAAATGAACATGTCAAGAAAAGAAAAGATTAACAGGAATACACTAATATCCTTCTCGAATTGGTAAAGCTTCTTTAGATTCCCTATTTCCCTACCTTTGTCATCCCCTCTCAACTCACCACTGTACCTCGTTTCAATATAGAAACTTGACCAAGATAGCTTCGCTACTGCTGGAAGTAATATTACGAATATGTTCTTTCTCTCCAGTCATGTTTCACGTTTTCGAGTTAATCCTCATAGGGAAGACCATTGTGTTGAATAGAAGAAAATTAGATTTAACCAGGGTTAGAACTTAAATTTTCCCACCATAACTGCAAAATGACTGCATTAAATACAAGATAATTACAGTGTAAGGTATTTACTATACAATTTTAATTCCTAGCTTCAACTTTGACGAAGATAGCCGAGCCAATCAGATGCCTTTTAATCAAGAGTGGCTATATGTATGTTGCAGAGCTCGAAGTTGGAACACGGGAAACCCCTGCTTCTTTTCGTGTTTTAATATTGGAATGAACATTCCCCTACCTTTTTATTATTGAGTCATATTACTGACTATTTAAATAAGTGAATCGCCGCCATTAGTTTCAAGCGCTCCCTACCTTTTCTAACCCACATCGAACACTGGTATGTTGCGCTCTGAAATTGTGTGCGTGTGGGGGCTAATGAGGTAGTTGTTATAGGTAGAGAGTAAGCTAGTAGAAAGTTTTTGATTGGTTTCAGTGACATCACTTTCGTTTGCATAGCGACGTTACCAATTGTCCATTATGTATAAAATCCCCGATGTTTATTGATGAAAGAGCAAGGCGGTGATAAAAGCTTATAATCGACGATTGACGCGAAATAAATCCAAAGTCTACTATACGTTGAAAATCAAATATGCCAATACATCAATTTCAAATATCCCAAATATCATATTAAGAATATGTAATTAATCAGTGTCTGAATTAGAAGCAATTAGAAGGAAGGTATATAGTTTGATCCTTTCTGTTTTTGGATGAGCCGGAGTCTCTTCATGGGATAGAAACATTAACATTCTACTAAAAATACGCAGTTCCATGTAAAAGCACCAACCATTCGTCACGGGTTCAATTTCAATTTCGGTTCGGAGCCCAGTTTACCAAAAACTGTAGGTCCTGTCTTTAGAAGCTCACCAGCTTGTTTAGGATGATACTAAGAATTCACTCACTCATAAACCATTCTCAAAATATTAAAAATTTAAAAGGTTGAAATATACGAATTTATTATAGAAATTTCTGAATTTACAGAGATTGAAATGACAGGGTATGTAGTAGATTATCTGTAATTTCCTCTTAAAATTACTTGATTCATATACCTTGTGCCTTATATTCTCTCTAATTTCATTAGTTATAATATGCAGTGTCAGAAATAAGTTGAAATCCTTCTTAACATAATATATTTTGCTTCTTAATCTTGTATTTATCACCAAACTACTCATATGACTATTTACTTGAAACTATGAAGAAGATCCAATAGTTTAGTAAATGGATGGTGTTTATAAGAATAAACTATTGAGGAACTATGACTGATGTTTCTTTATCAATATGTTACAAAATCAACTTTATTTTCAATTTTAGAAAAATAAACAACAGCGTTCTTTATTTCATTTTTTAAATTTCCCACCTTCAGTTTTTTTTTCTTGAATCCGGTTGCATCTAAACATAAAATGGCGATTCTAAAAGAAAGAAAAGGTAGAAACGTGTTTCTTTTTTTTTTTGGTCAATCCAGTTATAATGAAGAATCCTATGTATATTTATTTCTCTGTTTAAAATGATGTATAAAGGGTATACTTTTTCCTCTCTTTTTCAGAGACCCGTCCGCCGACACAGTATCATGAACCAGTGATGGTTGAATTTAGCATTTACATTGTTGATGTAAACTCCATTAACGTAGAAGATATGGATTTTCGGTAAGGCCTCATTTCTCATCGTATTGTATGTATATTCATTGTTCAGAAAGAAATTCTTTTGTCGCTTTAGTGCCGGAAAAGAGTTCTTAAGTACCAGTGTAATATTTATACAGCTACTTCATTAACGGAAAGATTTTTCTCTCTGATAAACATATTTGTTCCTCGAGAAAAAGTCGGTGTCTATAAGCGATTGAATACGGCCCTACAACAAGCCGAAAATAAAGGTGTTAGTAGTAAATTTCTTTCTATGTCGAAATTTAGTCCTCCAAGTTTTTTTTTTCAAATAAGTACGTCCTGACAAAAATTGAGATTTAATATTTTCCTTTTTATTTTTAAATAGTAATTTTAAACAGATTACTTTTCCGTAGGACTTTTGTCTTCCAATCATAAGCATATATGATTAAAGTTGAAGACGACAATGTTGCAAGCTTGCTATAAATATATCAACTTTCGTATTTATGCCGGAGAAAAATGCGACATAGTTTTTTTTTTATTTTGCATAAAAATATTACATCAATCGCATCGTTTTTATATAATATTTTCTTCACACAGTACAATATTCGAAAGGACATCTGTGATATACTCCAAAAGAAATCTGTTGCAGAAATGTGACCGGTATAAAATTTGTATTCAAAATAAACTTATGATAAATTACTTCGCTCCTTACTACGACAAACCACAAAAGTTTATACCTTAATGGCAGAGCATAAATAAACTTACAATAAATCATTTCGCCCCTTACTATGGCTCCTCCCTCCAACCTCCACATTTTAAACATTTTTCAAAATATTTCAAAAGAAAGAGCACTATCAAAAATGTAAGAACATAACGTACTAGAAATTACAAATTACTATGAAATACAATGGACAGCGATCTCGAAATATTGTCCATTGATTAGTACTGAGACTTTAATTAAATAATGACGTAATAATATTTGAAAACGTATCACTCATCAATGGACAAGACCTCGAGATCGCTGTCCATTGTATTTGATAGTAATTTGTAAGCTCTAGTGCGCTATGTTCTTACATTTTTGATAGTGCTGTTAGTTTTTGAAATATTTTGAAAATTGTTTTAAAAGGGGGGTGGGAACGAGGAGCCCTCTTAATGGCAGAGCATCGCCATAACACTTGCATTTTTTAAAGATTATATACGTCGCAGGATCGCCTATAGCATATTTGAAGATAGCTTTGTTGCTCATATACTTATTATCTCTGTAAAATTTGTTTCTAAAGTAAAACAACCAATCGAACATTTTTGGAAAGCACACTTACATTTCTTTATTTTATGAACCATGTGTTCTTTCTGGTACAACGTTGGATCAGCAATCGAAAGGTCCTGGGAACGATCCCAGCGGCTGTCCATCCAGACTGAAGTTTTTCCTCAGTCATACTAGACAAACACTATGATGATTACTTACCAATCATACCTTGGCTCACTACCTTCCAACATCATCTAACCCACCCTATCTCGGCCTGAGCCTGAGACGCTTAAAGGTCATAAATTTATAAAGTTAAATTAAATGTGTCCTTTCTAAAATGACTGACTGAGTTCCTAAATTTGATTTCCAAAAAAAGAATCACAAAATCCAAAACACTAATCTTTGAATACCTTTGGCTACATTTTGATGAAGACATGCATTAGTAACGCTTTTCCATAAACCATATTGCGATTTCTCTCTAAACAGGTAAATTTAACACATTATCTTTGTTTTTTAATTTATAATGAGTAATGCATTATCATATTTAGTGTTACTGCAGGAACATTGTGTAAAGTGTATCAATCTTAAAGGTAACTACGTTAAATAAAATAGTACTCAGTTGCCAGGAACGCCACCTTTCCATACGTATGTCAGAAAATTATAGAAAACAAATCCTTGTATTTAAAAATTTGATATATGAAACATAACAGAATTCACGTACATATAATATCTTCCTTTGTTCGGAAGGAAAAGACATTTTCCAAATATAAAATTTTGCATTAAGTCTATTTCTTTCCTACCCAAAATGTTTAATTCGCACATTGTTCAGATACTGGTCTGATAAATTAGGATACCTGAAGGCTCACTTTAATTTGAGCGTACGCAGTTTTTGTTTACTTGATGAGAGCAAGAATCAGATAACTATTACAAACTAAAGTTATTACACGTATTCGTTTTCGGAACTTGCATATGATCACATCCAGCGAAAGTTGCTTACCTTCAGCTGTGAATTCAATGACTAAGTAGGTAACATATTTTGAAGATTAACTAACTGTACTTTCAAACAAGTGTTAAGTACAAATTGAATACAAAAGTACAAAATTACAGTCCTTTTTCATTTTGCGCTTGCTATTGTTACAAATTATTAAGTACAAAATTTGAATTCTTTGTGATTTGGCGCTGCCAAGAGAAAGAAAGGGAAAATACAAGAAAGATAACTTTTAATATAGGAAGATGATTAAAATTTGACCGAAATTTATCTCAAATTTACAGAAAATTGGATACTTTCGTTAAGGAATATGTGATTAAAGTGTGAAACTAAAGATACGTTACATGATATTTGAATATCTTTTTATTTATTGTTACTAGGGTTGATATGTTCGTCAGACAACGATGGATAGAGCCTCGGCTTCATATGCCAGAGGCGATTTTTGAAGAAGGAGATGACTATGTCACTCTACCACCTTTCTTTTTTGAGAATCTTTGGCAACCTGACCCTTACATAATAAACGCCAAAGTATCAGGTAAGCAACAAACCAAATACAAAATATAGTTTCTGATTAATAATGGACTTCGTTTAATTTGTATTAATTAATTGGTAGCATAAAGTTCATCTATTGTTCACGAAACGGTAGATGATTATGGGGTAAGGTCCGTTCCTTGAAAGACCTTTGGCACAACTCAGTTCTGAGACAATATTTCCGCTGATGATAGATCATTCTCAAAAAGTTTATACGACCCTTCTATAGCTTCTAATTCACCAACATATGATTGAAAATCGGAACAAATTTTCCTTGCTGAATGCGCTCAGATTACGTCAATAAGTAGACACAGAGGGCTTCTTTAAATAAGCAGATTATAGATTACTTTCAGTTTAACGTCTGAATCAGGGCATTTTTTTTACATTAGGGGAACCATTTTCTCATGTACATACAAAGCATTCAAATATACTTAATACCAGTAATTATGAACTCTAGACATCTGTTTGATCCAACGAGATAGTTATAATGCAAACCTAGATTCATAGAAAGTGGTCGATGGAAATTTTTAGACTTTCGAAAACTTGCAATCTGGCAACATTGAAGCAATAATTCGTAACAACCAGGACATATGAATCATTGATTTTAAATTTTGACAGTATGATGGTTCGATATAATCACATACTGTAATTTTTCAAATTAGACAATTTTCCGTTAGTGATTTTCAATATCCTAAGCTTCATTGGGTTTTAATTTAAAGCCTTACAATAATTCTAAGGTTTCTACTTAAGAAGTTTCCACATTCGACTCACGATAAGGGAAAGCGTATAGAAGCAGATGAATGTTAGAACCGTTAATGTTGAAATATGAGAAATATTTCAACTGTAGGCCACACAACTTCAACTAATGGTTTTCTTATAGTCATAAATGCAAAACGTATGCATGTCATGTATAAAGCTTAACTTCTTTATAAACATAGATCTAATTAATTTATGACAGCGACTTCCGTTCTAAATAAATATCAGGAATGAAAAAAAAAGAAAAAAAAGAGACCAATGCTGTAAGGTCACGAACTTTGAATTAAATCCAATGTTTGTTTTATCACATTCTTTGAGGGACAACAGGCAAAACCAATCATTGTGAGTATGTCTAAGAAATTCGATCTCTTGCAAATAATTATGAAGTGTTTTGAATTCGAATTTAGTTATGGCCTTTAGGCAACTTTGGCTTAGGCCGTTTATGCACTATTATAAATGATAACTTCAAACCTCTTTGACTAACCTAACGGAGGAATCCAGAACTATTTATTCTTTCCGTTTCGTTTATTCTTCTTTTCGGACAGATAAAAAGCAGTCGTTTTCTTATTTGTAAAAATCACCACTTCTAGCTGTCTATTTTTCATTTCTCCAATATGTGACAAAGCCTTTGGCGAAATGTTACCATGTTTCTATTTGTGTGTATGTCTTTTAAAAATAACTCTTTTTTTTTCACCTTATTTAGCCATTCATGACTACAATGTGATATTTATTTTGTTTCTCTACCTGTCATAAACTTTATTCTATTTCAGAGATCGCCACATTGACGCACAAATTTTCTAGTGTAACTCTTTATCGCAACAATACAGTGAGATATGCAGCTCGAATGCACGCTATTATCGCTTGCCAAATGGAATTCCAGTTGTACCCGATGGATATTCAAATATGTCCTATGGCTATTGAAAGCTGTGAGTACTAAAAAAGTTTTAAAACTTCTAATACAGTTGATAACAAAAAGAAAGAAAGAAAGAAAGAAAGAAAGAAAGAAAGAATGAAATTTGATTTGAGAAAACATTTCCTCTACCACTTCTTCTTCTTTAGTAAACAGTAGTAATATTGGTATACTTATGCTCCTGAGCCCTCTACTAGTCATCGAGACAATTCTTAACTTGTATAAGTCCTGTATTTCACCGCAACTCAAATACAGGCAGCATCTTCAGGTGGAGTGCAGCATAAAAGGAAAGGTTAAATACAGAATAAGAAAAATACAGCAAAATTTGTTGAACGCGGAATCGCAAGAAATCAACACTCTTTTTTTTCCGGATAAAACAAGTTTTCACTGTAAACTTTGCTAGAAAAATGTTACCTGAATAATGAAAAGTAGAGATTAGCCCGTGACTGGGAAAAAAAGACGTTCTTTTCGATTGAAAGTGAATGGGTTAATGGCTGAAACTAATGAAGTTAATGGCTGAAACTAATCAAGTTAATGGCTGAAACTAATCAAGTTAATGGCTGAGACTACGTACTCAAAGTTAAGAACACCCGCCTTAAGTCGGAATCTTATTTCAACCAGGTTTTTGTGCCATAGCACATGCCCCCCCTCCCTCCCCTCTTCAATATTCTTTTAAACTCTTTTTTTTTCTAAACGACACAGCGGAGGAAAGAATGGATGTGATTTTCGGACTCCTCCATGTTTGCTTAGTAAAATTAATGGGTTACCCCAACCTTCCGTTTTTTAGGAGCGACAGACTAATTCTTGCAGATTGATTTTTTTCTATATGAAGAACGAAAAAAAAGGGGGGGAAATCCCGTAGTACTGTATATGTATTCCATTTGGAAACAATTGAATGTGTGCTTGAATTTATAACTTATAACGCACAGTAAGTAAGCTGCACTTTATACTTTTACTACAGCAAAATTAAAACAGAATCTGAAGTAGTTATGTATTCTCATATATAGAACTTTGAAACAACTTCCACGCATGTTTGCCAACCATTTTCCTTTGTTCATTCTTTCTTTTACGTTGCCATGTTAATCAAAATCTCAAAAGGTCAGATCACGAGCAGTTGAACTGAGGAGAGATCTATTCATAAATATTTGCTATTGAAAGATAAAATATTGATTATTTCATAGCGAAGAAGAGTTACATAAAATAGTTTTGTGAAATTACGGTCACGTCTAGTTGACACTGATCATATTTGCAATTAATAAACGATTATTCCATTATATTAAAGAGATACGAATATAGTAGCACATAAATACAAGAATCAGGTAAACAGTTAAGAAACTGATATGGACCCTTTGGTATCAAAGAGATATTAGACGCATGTAATATTTATTGAAGATTATCTGTAGTTTAGGTAATACAGGCTAATTATGTAATAGGTTTAATAAACTATAAGAAGTTTCCCATTATTGAAAATTCATAATAATACAAATTAAAGTATACGAATTGTGGGTACAGGCTACTTTGTACAGAAAGCATTTACAAACAAGATTGAAGGAGGTGGCAAATAGATTGAAGACGATAAAGCTATTTGTTTCTCGACTTGACCTGGGTGTTAGTGCAGTTGAACTATGGGACTATGTATGTAATAGAAACAAAATAAAGGTAATTGAATGTGTCAAACTGAAGACGAAATATGACAGCTATGCATCCTTCTATCTTGAAGTGAGCTTAGAAGCAAATCAAATAATATGGGAAGATGAGATGTGGCCAAAAGGGGTGCTAGTTACAAAATTCTGTGGTAAACTGGATAAAGAAACAATATCAGTAGAAGAGTGTGAAGTGAGAAGCGACGAGCAAGAAAAGGAAGCAGGGCAGGAGATGAGTCAAACAAGGGTGAATCAATGACTTGTAGGAGAAGCGGAGACGAAGGAGAGTGACAGTAGCAGCAAGCTGTTGTCAGGTAAATCGAGGAAGAATGGAGAGTTTGCGCCAGTACTATGTCAGAACACTAGGGAATTAGATCAAAATTGCATGATGTGTGTATCTAAGTATTTCTGAGCTACATTTTGATTTCATTATAATCACGGAGACTTAGCTGAGCAACAGTATATCTGATAATGAATGTTTTGATAGTAGATATGTAATATATAGGCAAGATAGGGAGAATGGTAATGATGATACAAGAGGGGGGGGGGGGAGTACTAATTGCTTGTAAAAATAGATATTGTTGTAAACGAGGAAACTCGAAATCTGATGTTTTTGAAATCATTATTTTAAAGTGTGGGCTGATGAATGGACCGGTGTATATATGTAGCTTTTACACTCCACCAAATGCCTCCGTACGAAAATACACGGAAATGTTTGAGTTTATAGTGTGTAATTGCCCTGTAGGTGAGAAAATTATTTGTGTGGGGGACCTGAATATGAATGCAGCCAAGCTAGAATATGATGATGAAAGGACGGGAGACAACGGAACTGTCTGGTGCGAAATTGAAAATTTCTTAGCTTTATTTAATGTGAAACAATGGAATAATTTAAGAAATCTTAATGATAGGATACTGGACTGGCTAATATCAAATATGGGAATGTTCAGTCTCCAGGAAGGTGAAAATAGATGAGCATCATCCACCGATCAAGTTAGATCTTTCGATTAGGACAGAATCCAAGAGGTTATCTGAATATAGGGACGAATCAAACGACTATAGATATGGAGATTATTATAAACTATACAACGAGCTGAAGCAAAGTAAATGGGGGGGGGGGGGAAATTGAAACAGCGAAAAACCAGATGGTTGAAAATTTTCACGAATTGGTATTCGAAGCGATAGAGAAATCTGTTCCGAAGATGAGAAAAAGGCGGAAGAGGTACCCGAGTTGGATGGACACAACAGCGAGGGAGATGCTGAGGAGAAAAGAAAGGTCAAGAAGAGAAATAAAGAAGAGAAGTACCTTTGAGCAACAGGAAGAGTTAAGAGAAATTAGGAGGCTAACGAAAAAGCACCTGAGAAGATGTTATGCTGAATATGTTGAGAAGATGGAGGAGGAAATTACAAGTGAACCGAATCGACTCTGGGCATTTTTAGAAAATCTAAGAAGGAACAGGACAGGTAATGCCGTAAAGCACAAAGGAGAGGATTTAACATATGATAAGAAAATAGCGGAAGCACTCAAAGAATACTTTATGGGGAAAAGTGAGAGTAGTGAATCTATTAAGAAAACATGGAAGAATGGAAAATGGAACTGAGACGGAAATACAGGGATATGACGAACTAGATATGCTAGAGCTAATGCCAATCACCGAAAGAGAGGTCAGTGCAGCAATCAGAAAACTTAAACCAAAGGCAAGTATAGGGCTAGACAAATTACCAACTTTTATCATCAAGGGGTGTGAAGACATTTTGAGAAAGCCACTCCTGATATTAATAACCAAGGTTATAGAGTTAGCGGAATATCCCAAAAAATGGAAGGAGACATTAATAGTACCAGTACCCAAGTGTACTAGACCTAATGATACGAAACATTTTAGGCCGGTGGCTGTCATTTCTGGACTAGCAAAAGTTCAGGACACAATATTATATGATAGGCTGTACAACCAGGTCGGCAGAATCATCTCGAAGGCACAGCATGCATTTATAAAGGGAAGATCCATCAACGCTAATTTGCTAGAATTTTTCGAAGAAGCAACATCGACAGTGGATGACGGCTTCCCAGATAGACACACTGTACATAGATTTTTCAAAAGCCTTCGACTCTGTAGTACACTACAAATTATTAGAAAAACTAACAATTTTAAACTTGTCTGTGAACTTTGTACGAATGATAGAATCTTTTCTGGAGGACAGAAGTAATGTAGATAGTAGATACATCTAACATGTAGATAGATAAATCCAACAACATCTGGCAAAGATGAAGTTAAAACTTTCCTATTAAGTTGTATAATGAAGTTAGTATTCAACATTAACAATGCAAAACTACTTACTTGGAAAGTAGTACGTACGTACTTGTATTTAAGAATGAACAAAGTATTTAAAGATATGGCCATAAAATAAATAGTTAGCCGGTTAATATTTTGTTTTAACTGTTCGATTCTTGTAAAATGCCACTTACGTGCTTCTGCAATTGCATGCATTGCCCCTCAAATTGAGCGTTACTTGTTCGAAGTTATATAAATAATAAATCTTGCTTCCATATTGGTCCGGTTTTTAACAGTGTCTTTTTTACCAATCTGCTAAATTTGATACGGGAATTTCGTTATAGTTTTTCCAACTAAATCTGACGATCGCTTTCATAGCTTACATTTACTTTGTGTACTGTTTGTATAGATTTACTTCTTAATAAAGTTAGTAGTACTACTAGTAAAATGATTGTTAGGTTTACCTATTAAGAAACAGAACGACAATCCTAAAATTATTTAATTACCAAATTTAATTTCTTATTCATTTCAGTTTCATATAATGAACAAAAGCTTCGCTTAGTATGGGGTGAAGACGGCGTAACTGTAAATCCTGATTTGAAATTACTGCAGTACAATATAGGACAGCCACTAGACATTGAAGAAACCTGTGGTTATATGTTAGAAAAGCAAGGTAAGAAACTTTCCGCAAGGAATTAAAATGAATCACAATTCATCTATACATGAATTTCAAATTCCTTTCCAGGAGTGACAAATAACTTGTGGAAACTCCCATTTCAAATTATGGTTATACATGGTAGACTGAAAAAAAAAAATGGTTCCAGTGTTGAAGTTTAATTTTAAGGGTTGACCAAATAAAAACTGAACGAAGCGCACAAGAAACACAAGTTGAATGATTAGCTAGTGAACATAATACAGTTCAAAATGCTTTATTGAATACTTTAGCGTAGGCAGAAACTTCAGTTTATGTTAGCTTTGTTGGAAAAAAGATTCATCAAAATGCTAATTTATGTACTACTAACAATGACAAACATTATACAACAGGTATCTTAGAAATCAAACAAGTAAAATTTACTGTGAAAGATGCTATCAAAATAAGAATAAAAACTTATTATTATGAAACGGTTTTATTTAACTTCACAATTCTGTCGATTTGTTAGGTTCAAATCCTGTAACTCAATTTTACCCCACTTGCACTACGCCAATCGACTTGAAACTTAGTAGGCATACGTAGTTCCGATGACAATACAACACTTTTGAAAAACTAGCTCTCACCCTAGAGGGGGTAACAAAATTTCTTCCTCTTCAATTTCAGCCCACTACCACTGCTTCAGTCGTCTTGGAAACTTAGTAGGCATACGTAGTTCTGATGACATTACATTTTTTTTTTTTTGAAAACTCACTCCTCATCCCCACTCAATCTACAACCCCAGAGGTATACACAATTTTAAACCTCTTCCACTACTCCAATAAATCTAAAATTTTGCGTGGCGTACGTGCATCTGTTGACGTAACATTTTGGAAAACTAACCGCTCATCCCCCACTCAAGTATATGTCTTTACTTGCAGGCTGCATATATCACATATTGTTTCGAAACAA
>JAGDQP010047780.1:0-14933 GCA_022664845.1 Lepisma saccharinum
CAATCGTGTAACACCACGTCCAGCATTTCATGATCACATGTAGGTACACGCATTATGATTATGATTTTCGCTACGTTGTACTTAGGCAACAGGTGATTGTACGAAAGAAGGTATTGTGTCCAGTGCTACTTAATATGGATGCTGTACGGCAATCGTGTAACACCATGTCTAACAGTGCATTGTTCCACATGGGTACAGTCATTTCACTAATGGATTACGTTGTGATTACTATACGTACGTGGCTTGTATATGCGCATTGTCGTGGACGTGGAGTATATAGTGGTCGCAAAAACCAGCGTAAAGTTCGGTTACGCCCACCATACCACGTTAAGGCATCAACATGTTTTGTTATCCGCATATGCAACTATTGCGAGATACAACGTATACTTTTACTATTGTAAACGTCGACTTTTACAATCATTCGTTGTTTCGAACAAAACAAATTACGCTCCTGGGTACAGTAACCCGTCTCGAGGACTGTACCAAGTATGTAAAGATTTTGTTACTGTATGGCTCGAGTCAATTACAACTGTACGACGTCAACCCATTTGCGAGGGTGCGGTACGTTATTACTGACGACTTGGGTATGACACTTTGGTTTCCGGTCCAGGTGTGGATGTACACTGACCTCGAAGGAATTTGGAAAACAATGGAACGGGCTTACCTCCACCATGGGCTAAAGCTGGCAGGTGCCAACGTGACTGTTGAAGTACATGTGTGGGAGCCTGCATTCCACTAGTCAAAGTTTTTTGCATGCTATTAGCAGAATCCTGTCTTATGAAATATTTTTCACACACTTGTTCAGGACCACATATTGTAGGGTTCACTCATATTTACTGTCACCTTCGCTTGGAGGATATCACGAATTTGGTCCAGATAGTGCTCGACCTGTTTGGCGAGACCTAACCGGAATTGAATAAACGTCAACCTAGAACGTGGATGCTCCTCGGAAAATAATTTATACATTTCGTAAGCCATATCGGGTTCTGTCACCATATGCAGTACGTATTGATTGTTATTAAAGTCACCACAATTACACACCTCACCTTCTTGCGTTAGTTCATAGTGGCAGGTAATACATTTAACGTACCTTTTAGGGTCCACCTGGAGCAATGCCGACTAGATACACGTCCAGTAAATATAGTTTGGAACATAGAAACAGGGTTCATCAGCGGTTAACATCTTTGCGTATTTCGCACCCAACATGTTCACTGTTTTTGTTTGTGCACCAATACTGTCTGGGTGGGGTCCAGGAATTGAAACAACGGCTGCAGAAGGTTTGCAAGTACTGGTTTCTCACGTTGAATGGTATTTTAACCACCGTTGATGAGGAAATGTGTGTTCCTACACCACAGGCGCACATGTAGCGGGGTGGTCAGGATGTGTACGGCCTTGTGACTACTGTCGGTGTTGATACATGCACATAACCCGCAAATATAATACTCGTCCAGAGCAAAGCGCTGTATAATGTTTGGTAGACAATCTACAGTTACACCCGGTAGCGAGCATAATGCTTTCGTATTGGTGTTTAATGTGCTACGTGCCATGATCGGTATACCAGACGCATCCACTGGTTGTTGTTTTCACGCTGCTACGCATGAGTCCCACTCTTTTTGCACGAGTCTATGTAATTTTGGGTGCGCGCCTGCACTGCGCCGCCTCACCCTCCGAACGATACGTGGTCGCTTATGTGTGCGCATGCATGTAGTTGTGTTTCAGTTTCTGTTGCTCGTGTACTTTTACCACAGTGTTTACACCATCATGACCCATTGGGAGCCAGTTGATGAGCGGGAGCTTTGTCACGTTGCAGCCAAGGCAGAACAGGAGGCCAAGCTACAGGTGCCTCCGTGTATATGTACGTTTGGAAACACTGATGACCAATGTCTGTGGACCTGTTTGGAGCTTTGAACGCCACTTTTAGCCCTTTTGTGTCAAGAATGCAAGGAACGCAGACCAAGTCAATACGAACACGTGTGCTGTAGACATAACAGCGGAGAAAAGGTGCTGGATGTGTATTTGGACGCGTCTAACGACCCCTTTCCCGGTTGGGTATAGACAGCGTTTAGCGATGACCTATACATCGAAGAACTGTTTGCAGTTTACGCCAGCCAGCATCCCAACGGAGGTTGCTGCCGCCCTGCGTTTGCTGCTGGGATTACATCCCCTGCGGAGCACAATCTAGAGCGTCTTACTGCGTTGTGCTGGCGGGAGAATCGAGGAGGCAACGCTGAGTACTAAAGCGTACCTCATTAATAGTTCAGTTCTAGTATGGACATTCCCGCCTGCATGTGGTGTTCTTGCGAGTGTTCGTTAAGTCTCATTGAGGAACACTGTATTTGGACTGCGCTGGACCAGTGGACCCCCTCCCAATTCCCGTTAGTGTGCGGGGGTGTTGTTACCACATTCCTGATATGCTCCAGCATGTGTGTGTTAGTCCCCCCATAACCCAGGACCGTACGTTTACAACCATACTGGATCCCACCAACCTGAACGCGCTGTACAGTATGTATGTGCATAATCACATCAGCAGTACATCCCGTACTATGTTTGAGTGCGGGCTGTACTTTTTGTTGGAAAATGAACCTACCCGGGTGATGGGAAAATTACTTTCCGAGGACCTCACTGCCATGTGTGGTGGTGGTGAATTAATTTACTGACACTGGTGTTGGGTTTCCATGTGAATGTTACACAGTCCTAACGGGGGTAACAATGTTGTGGTTCAGTGACATTGTACACCTTTGTGTGTATTACACCTGGAGGGTTCCAATGTGTGTGACCATATCTGGTTAAAGTACTGACTGTTGGATGTTATGATCAAGGATTCAGGCTGTCTTTTAACCGTGTGTAACAGTCTAGTGAAATAAATAAATATCTATATTTACCGTACATGGTTCATATTATTTGTCTCCTGACACCAGGTAGGATATAGTTATTATTCTTCGTAGTACTACCACGTCGGGATGTTCCTGTACCAACACACTCGTACAAATCATGCCTGCTGCAGCGGCTTTCTTTAGATTTGATATTTTGAATTACCTACCATTCGTTCATAGCCCTTGACCATTCATTGTTTGTATGCGTGGGTGCGCATTACTGCTAGAGTATTACTTGTGAAAGTACCGTGTATGTGCACCGGCATTTAACTATTTTAGTGTTATGGTTGTTACAATGTTTTTTTTTTGTTTGGAACAATGGTTGTATGCCTGTACACGCACACACTACCCATCCACGTTGACTTGTTAAACGGATGCTGCATTGCCATAAGCTTTGGTACCACTGCCAACCGTAAACCTTGAAACTAGTAATCCATCACCACAGCCACATCTATTGGTTGTATGTGTGTGTAGCCACTACCTGGGAAATTGTAGGTGTACGCATTTACGTTTTCTTTGGTTCGATGTGCATGGTCACCTATAAAGTGGTCAACCTTGACGTTTGCTTTGTTGTACACCCTCCATGGTCACCTTCTGCATTATCATATTCGTTCTTAATTTTATTTGGTACCATTCCCAACTGTAGTCTGTGTGGATATATTAGATTACCATTCCTGCACGCATTGGTGGTATGTGTGTGTAACCATTTCAGGTGACAATGTACGCATTCATGCTGACTTGTTCTACAGGTGTTGCATTACCAATACCAACTGTAACCTGTTTTGGTTATACTTCATTCAATCCTTGTAAGTATTGGTGGTATGTGTGTGTGTGTATCCACTCCACCCCCAAACTTATTTTACGCATTCACGGTGACATGGTATCTTATTACTGTGGTACAGTATTCGTGATCATATACAACTAATGCAATGCTTTGCAGTCTGCGTTTGCTTTTGTGCCCTTTGTCAACTGTAAAACCCTGTTTTTGTTCAAGTACCACATTAGCATACAGTGGTTGTAAACACGCAATTTTATTTTGTTCCCATTTTCACGCAACCACGTTGACTTTTGGTTTGTTGTACAGCATATTTGCTCATAGCCCGGACTGTACACATATAATTCATTGCCAACTGTACACTTATTTGGATACCAAGTATAAACATCTCCGCAGTAACAAACATTGGTTGTATGTGTGTAATCACTATAGCAGCCATTCATCGTTTTTTGCAATCACGTTGTTCTTGTGTAAACACTACAGCGGGCATTCATCGTTTTACACAATCACGTTGACCTTGTGTGTATGTTGTTGCAACAATGCGCTACGGCCGACTTGCTCATGACCTTGGGTGTACACATTTACAAATAATGCATTGTCTGGATGTTTATGTTGTTCATATTACCAATATGAAACCCCTTTTTTCAGAAACATTGCATAGACTATGCCATTACCTGTATGATTCTACTTTCATAACCACTTGCGATGCCAGACCATCATATTTGCCTTTGCACTACTTCACCAACATCATCATCCTGGAACTATTGTTTGCTAGACGTGTTGGAGCATGTTTCCTACCAGTGCTAACGCATTTCATGTAGCGGTATACATACCTACCTACCTTACTGCTATATGTGTTGCCGAAGAGGGGCTCTGGATGCATACGCAGATGGAAGGTTATTGTACGAGTACTTGTTTACGTAAACTTAGGCTATAACCACCCCATCTTATGGATACTAGCACCACCCGTTTGCAGCCTTCTCACTGACTACTACTACTGTTTACACCTTTCACGTAGTCGTGTGGGGTAATACCAGCTGCATGCACCCACAACTTTGCTTCTGTGTAGAGCGTTGAACCTTGGTATTCCAACATCTACTACTAAAAAGCTTCATGAATCAGTATGATACATACACTATCTACTACTACTATCGGTTGTTAAAGTACGCAAAAAGGCATATCCGTATAAAACAATATATGTACATTTCCATCTATAGATCACTACATCACATTTGTACACTACACGTTTCACTTGTGTATAGGTATATATCGATTAACACAGTTTATGTCTATCACTGTACCGGATCTTTTGTATAGGTATATATCAGTTCACACCTCATCTTTACTATTTGCTACCATCCCCACAACTTCTATCCCGTAGCCAGTATATGACCATTGCTTAGTTTTATAGACACCACACACTACCATTGTTCAACAGAACGGTCTTTGCGTAGGAGTATCTGGCACATTTCCGCTGGCTTATGTTGGGCCACATTTCCAGTCCACACTCAAAAATATAAATAGTGTAGGGTTTGGTATTGGGGTGGCGCTTTTGATATGTCATGTACATGCCGAAAACATTGGCCCTGGTTAGTACGACCAACTTCATAACATTATCGAGCTCCCTGTCATTGTCCAGTAAACACACGTGGCCCATCTGATTTGCGATGTTTTGCAACACAGCCCTCACTGATTAGGGGAAACACCGTACGCTCCCATTGTTCAATCGCGGACAACACGCATCTCTCCTCAATAACGTTGCCATGGCATTGGTACGGATAGCAGAGTGGTCTTGGATACATCGCTTGATGCACTTTACTTGTACTACCGTTTACTTCTACACTTTGTCCGGATACACATCCCCGTGCGATTGTTCCAGTCTTTAAATAGCTTCGGCGAAATCACTATCAGACCAACTATCCGCGTACCACAACTCGCTACCTTCAGTCATCTTGCTATACTATCACTTGCTATATCACCAACGTTTGTAGGCACCTCTGCGAATGACAACCGATGGATGCGTACGTCACACCATTTGTTGCTTCTATTGAGGGGTGTTTTTACACATAATGAAGTCTGCTCGCAGCTGGTACGTGGATCGATATCCTCGTATCCCTCCCGTGTGTCTCTTTCCAAGAGTATATCCTTGAGTTTGACCACCTCCGTGTTGACAATACGCCGTAAGCCCAGCTCTAAATTCGTTTTCATTGACATTGTATCATAGCGTGAGTCTACATGTAGTTTGAACAATTGTTTCACTGTTCTTGGAGCCTTCATAATGTCTGAAATGTTTTGAATAAAGGCCGCATGTTCGTCCTTTTCACTATACACAACCAATTTCCCACTGAGAAATCCTGCACACCGATGGTCCCGTTGGCTAGAACGTGGGTAGAAATATCCTGAACATTTTTTTATTCAAAGCGTTGATGGTTGGGAATGTGGCGTCCGCAATACTTAGGGTTTGGTGGCGCCCCAATGATGTATAATTTGTTTTGTTTACACGATTTCTCCTCCCAACACAAGTCCGAATGCCTTAGGCTATGCGCAAGCCCTACATGTTTGCGTTGTTTGTACCTCTACCACATGTAGTTACCTTTTTAAAGTTTTGTCCGTCTACTCCTCAAACTGTTGCCCGTTTTGCTCTAGCTGGCACTTGAGACAGTGGGAGGTCTAATTAAGTACCTAGTGCTGTCTGGTGCCTGTTTGTTCATTTGCAGCGCTTGGTCTCTAGACTTGAAACAAAATAAGATATAACCAAGTTGTCTCGTTCCCTTGTTTAGCGCAATGGTAGGTGGTGTACCTCCCCTAATTTTTCAACACAACTTTGATTCTGTACATGTCCAGGTTTTCCAGGACACACACACACACTCTCTCTCTCTCTCTCTCTCTGCCTTTTCAATGCGATGTTTTGGCTTTGGGAACATGTATCTTGTTAGATGGTGGGTTGAATAGGGGCTTTTTTAAAACCACAAGTATTACCGCCTCATCGTTCGATTGTTAGGATAATATTAATAACATACCTTTTTTAAACAGTGTGTATGTACTACGTTGGTTTATGCATTGCTTTCACTGTACGAAAGATATGACAGTTCTGTGTTACGTGTATTTCGGGCTATAGAGGAAAAGACAACCTTGAGCTTTTTATGCATCTATGTCACTTGTTGCCCTTGGCTTGAGAGATCTACACATTTAACCCGCGGTACTAGGATTCCATTTTTCGCTGCAAATGGATGTTGGGTGCATTTCGCATGGAGAAGACATAATGAGCACGGTTCCTTTTTGTCCTTATCTTCTTTAGGAAGGTGTTACGTTCCCACACGTGTCACTGTTTCCAGGTCCTACATTATTTTTATTCTGTTATGTCCAATTCAAAATCTCAACCGGGTCAAATAGTCCATGCTCTAAGATAGTGCCCTCCACAAGTAGGCTTAATATTGTATTTGTTATTTCCTAGGTGTGTTCCGCATGCCATGCTAGACATTAGAATGTTGTTAGTAAAAGAGAAAGTATCCTCTTCAATCCTTCATGAGGTTTCCAGTACTATAGACACAGGTTACCAACCTGATCCCCTTACGTTTTTTCATGTGCGTCTGGACCTAACTTTTCAATAAAGGCACCGATTCCTAGTTTACCCATTTGGAACATTGAGCAATTGTATTAAGTACTGTGCACTTACACCTTGTAACCAATGCTTCTTTCAACGTCGATATAGAAATTAGTGCTATATGTCTTGACCTCTCTTTATAATTCGGTTTATATTTTTTGTCACGATCTCCTGCATTAACAAGAAATAAAAAGTCAATGTCGCGTAGCAGTGACATATTAAGCACCTGAAACTAAAGATGCTCCTTCAGGCATGTCTTAACTCCACCCACCACCACTCCTGTTGCTTGTCAAGGATGCTTGTAGCAACAGTATCTTATGTGGAAGTTTTACCAATAATAAATGTCCCTTTTCAACCACAGCTCCACCACATTCGTAAAATGCACTACAGGTTAAAATTGATTTCTATTTTGCAATTATTCTTAGCAGGGAACGGTTTAAAACCTTACTGTCGTCTTTGTGATGCGACAATCTTATTCTCATGCACATATATGTATAAGCCCTCTGTCTACCCCCATTCTGACCGAGGTTTTCTTTTGTGGAAAAGTAATGTAGTCCTGCTCAGGTGACTATTGAGGTCTTTCCAGTTATGCAACCATTTTATTGTCTCCAAAAAACTTTCCTATGCTAAACAGTACCGTTATTAGACACTCGGTCATACTCCATTAGCCAGACGGGCCCCACCTAAAATGTTGCGCTATCTTGTAGTTACCCAGGAATTGAATTTTGGTCTTTACGTATTGCTATTGGGTATTTTTGAATCAACGGGGATACGCCATCTGATTGACCGGGACAGTTGACGATACCATCCCAGAATTTAACTAGTATCACTTTCGTGCATTCCATGCATACCATTAGGCATTAGGATTGGTCGTTGTGACCTCCCAATTGCAAAAGAACAACGCACTACTAGTGTTGAAGACGGGAGTAGATTTAGGCTGTCTCGAAAAGATTTCTACCTTGCATAACGTGAGCTCTGTATCGTTTTCTATTGCAAGTTGCTGTCTCGTGGTCCTTGTGCCTTAATCCCACACCTTGGTAGGGGAGTGAATTGTGCATAGCCCGTGCACTTTATGAAAACTGTACTTGAACCTTTTAGGTACCATTTGAAATTGTACAAGGCATCATATAGGTTACCAAATCCGGGCGTTCATGCCAACAAGGAAGGTCAGCACACGATTGTAGTCCGTCATACCGATGACGTCATATGCTGCTTGGACGGTCATGTTTTTATTATTCTGTACTATTGCTGTTTACGTCCAATATTATTCTTAACAGAGAGAAAGAAAAGTGTTTCTCCTTTGCGTTCCATTGATACGCCGATTCGGCTGCACACTGCTTTCTTTTTCTTTCTGAATACCCTAGCACAGCTCCATTGGTACAATTCAATGCGGTCGTTCGCTTTGCTACATGGAAGACGTTCTTCCCTTATATACAAAGCATCTCTCCCTCCTCCCCCTACGCACCTGTATGTTTTTATTTTCTCATGGATTCCAACGTTGCATTTTTCCTTCCCACTCCTTTCTTCGAGCACTCAACATTGCTGGCAACTTGTCCCCCCACCTTGCCTGTTCCGGTTGTAGCTTTACTGACAAAACTATCATCTGATTGTTTACATCACATTTATTACGGCTTATGTTGCCTTCTTTACAAACCCAACGGTTATGGATGGGTTTTTATTCAAGCGTGAAGAGTACATGTAATGCACGGAATGTTCTGCCAAGACACTATACCAGTTGTTTTTCACACTTGTATTTGGTATACAGTCGGGTATTTAACTATCCAAATCAAAATTCTACATACAGAAGGTTTATTCATGGGTAGAGTTTCATAGGTTAAACACCAGCCCACGTGGTCCAGTCGTTAACGTCGCGTACTGCTGACTTTCCAGGTTGTTCCTTACGTTCCACCCTAGCTGCTACCTTTGCCTCTCCGACCAGAGCCAAAAAGGCAAATACTGCCACAGCTAGTTGAATTCAATTCCACGGCTAAAGTACTAATAGTCTAGGAAATAGGTACTAAAAACTACATTGTGTGTTAAAGTTACAAAAGATCATACAGAGAAAATACAGGTTATCTTTAAACGATTCTGTGATCGGGATTTGAACCTGTGTTTCGCCACAGCTAAATGGATTCAAATACACAGGTAAGGTAACGACATACTCGGAAATACGCGTAGGTACTAGAAATTACAATGTAAAGGATACGAAAGTTCTAACAGTGAAAATACAGGTTATCTTTAAACGTTTCTGTCGCCGGGATTTAAACTTTTGTTTTGCCACAGCTAAGTGAATTCAATTACACTGGTAAAGTAACAACATTCTCGGAAATAGGTACTGGAAATTCCAATGTTTGTAAAGGTTACAAAAGTTCTGGCAGTGAAAATACAGGTTTTCTTTAAACGTTTCTGTGACCGGGATTTAAACCTGTGTTTCGCCACAGCTAAATAAATTCCGTTACACTGGTAACGTAATAACATTCTCTTAAATAGGTACTAGAAATTACATTGTTTGTAACGGTTACACAGAAAATACAGAATTTCTTTAAACGGTTTTGGGACCAGGATTTGAACCTGTATTTCGCTGTTTTTGGCTTGTTTTCTAATCATTACGCAACTGTAGCTGCTCGTGCAGTCAAGTACGTAGAACACCTACCCGGAAATTGGAGAGTTCCGGATTCGAGTCCTCAAGTCAGTATTCCTTATTATCTGTAACGGAAATACGATTTTCTGGTACTCTGTTTTCGGCGGGGACTGCAAATGCATCACCTTGATCTGTATTGAAAAAACAAAAACCAACTATTACTTTATCTTGCTGATGCCAACTATCAGCTTTTCGTCTGTACGCCCTTCATTGGTAAGACCGGGACGTCGTTGGGAAAACATTATTAGATACAATCTTCAAAAAGTAGGTGCTCGTTATAAAAACTTTCTTGCTAGTGCCCAGGATAGAATCCAGTGGCGAACGTTTGCTACTGCAGCGATAACCTTGCGAGTTCAGGCAGGCATAGAGTTAATTTGTTCGTTTTTAAGATGGTATAAATTACTGTCTACTCTAGCTGTGAGGGACGTGTGTAGTACAGGTGCCAGTTCTCCCTGTACACTAGCCATGAATCCACTCCGAGGTCTCCAGAACTCGGAACTGCACTAGACCTAATTGTGTCTGCTATTGTACCATTGTAATTCTAGCTGCCACTTATTTCCGTTGCGTTTAGTTATTAGTATATTTATGTTCGTGTTGTAACAGTTTGCTATATTTAATGACTAACATAATTTGCCACGTATCGCTGTTTGTTTCATGGGTTCGCGCTACTGTTTTGATGGCTTACTGCGTTGTATTCCATTCGGTTTGTAAGAACGCTTATTTACGGAAACGCTGCACCTTGATTTTACAAATGGGGAAACTTTAATAAATTATTTTTGGAAACTGTAGTGTTCAGCTTATTCATTTGACCTGTTTCTTCCAATAACCACCGCAATGTGCCACTTGGGTCGTATTAAATCCAATGGGTAATTGAGCCGCGGTGGCTCAGAGGTAGGGTGCTCACTTTTACTGAGTGAGGTCGTTCGTTCGATCCCGGGTCAAGCCATGTGAGCTATTTGTTGAACAGCCACCATGTGAATAAGATTGTCCGTGTTCTCCCGTTTTCTTCCACATGTCACCCATTCGTCCTGCGCCGAAGTTGCCTAAAGGTTTTATATACGGGTTATTACGTTTAGAACTGTAGTGTACGGGTTCTTCATTTGACCTGTTTCTTCCAATAACCACCGCAAAATGCTCCTTGGGTCGTATTAAATCCAAAGGGTAATGAGCTACCATGGCTCAGAGGTAGGGTGCTCCCTTCTAATGAGTGGAGTCGTTCGTTCAATCCCAGGTCAAGCCATGTGGGCTATTTGTTGAACAGCCACCATGTGCATAAAATTGTCCGTGTTCTCTCGTTTTCTTTCACATGTCACCCATTCGCCCTGCGCCCAAGTTGTCTAAAGGTCCTATATAAATTCAAATTATAGGCCAAACATGCATTTTATTCAACCGTGTGACAAAACTGAATGTTCAAGAAATTATTTCCCTAACGATCGCACCAAGGGGAGCCTATTGAGTAAACTACAAAATGTGAACCGGAATAATTTGAATTACACCATGCGTGCTCACGGACACTCAAATACTGATGTCTTTCTATGATTTACAGGCGAACATATGGAAATACATTTGCATGTTAGGTGGGTCCTTTACAGGTACTGTGAGCTAATGATATGGTTTAACTTGCATTTATGGCATTTCAGTATCTAAGGCTTCGGAAGGGGGTCTATCTTGACGGTGTCATCCAGACATTTGCCTGGTGTAACTCAGGTAAAACCCTCAGTCAGGATAATCGACCACTACAAACGAATCCACGACCTCCCGAATGCTCTACTAGTGAGCTGCGGAGTTCGGTAGGTATTTACAAAATGCGAAACCACTAATGCTAGAATAAATCTCATTTCCGTCAATAACCGGGTGTAGGAAACTGCTTGCTCCACAACGTGATATAATTGTAAAAGGACGGAAGCTACGCTTTGCCAATGCGTATTGGAATAAAACGAGGTGATTCTCCAACGTGTTTAGTAAGTTGTTTTCTTCTTCTTGTCTGTCTGTCTGGTCTGTACCCATCGTATCAGTTCATCATCCCCAGTCGTTTGTACGATTGCTTCCCTCTATTGTACACATCGCCTACGGATGGCTTTACGGTATGTCTTAACTCAGAACTATTTTTACGTTTTCAAAGAATGTATGGGCGTTGACAAGTTCAGCACTTGCATGAATAGAGACTCGACTACTTTTTTCGAAGGGGACCTACACAATAAGCCTTCGACCTTTTTTCTTTTTTCATTCACGATTAACCCGCTTGCTTTTTTGTTCAGCACACTTGCCAACTTCCACAAATACATTCTCCACGCTCTATGATTCTATTTACCACGTGTTTTCCGAATGTGGTGTAGTGCGTGTATAATCTCTTTTCTTGTTACGTTTAACGAATAGACATACCTCTCGGTTACCTACACCATTTCGCATGTTTTCTATTCTCCTCTTTCCCTGGGTAACTTTCCGCGCCGGCGTTCTACAGAAACCAAATGAGCTTTTTCAACAATGGGCCTGTGGTTTGTGTTTTCCAGTGGCTCACTAAGTCTGTTCTTTTCTTGTATAGCCCTCTGCGTTTGAGAGTTGGTTGGCGGGCATTACTTACGTTATATTTACAATAACTTATTTTCAATCTACGTCGCTTTTTTCCACTCTCCAAAGACAATATTTTAACTGTTGTCTCAGCCATATCTCTAACACCCTTGCACGCGGGTTGTCTTCAGGTTCCGCGTTCGATTCCCTCGTGCCCGTCCTCACCAGTTGCACCAGACTAATCCTGGAATGGTATCTGAATTGTAGTCTAGGGTGTTTCCTTCCCCTTGTTGTTTTCACTCGGACTGCTTGGACTACTTGGTAAACATGGTCTGTAATAATCCATAGTACGCCCGTCAGCCTCTCCCCCTGTCACAACTACAGTTCCTAGTACATTGGCACCATTCAACTGCAATGCCCCAATACAACTTTGCATTTCACAACCTCGCTGTATTATTAATACCGGTCGATCATTCCGGTTGCATCTCTTATTTTCTATATCAACAAACACATACACGCTTTTTACGAAGGACGCACATATGTGGGCTTTGAGGTGGCCAAGCACTAAACACGTTGATTTTTTTGCTTTCTATAGCCTGCCTGCGCTACAGCTAACTAAAGGACTAAATTAATATTCCCATTCTGGAAAGGCCACAAGCGTAAACCAACGTTTAGTTAATTTTCGTTTTGTAAACGTTAGGGGCTGCCAGTAATTTATACATTATCCACATATATTTGATCCCTTACACTGCTTGAATCTATAGTGTAGTCGTTTAATTCATTTGTTGTTCAACACACATTGTTTGCATATAGTGGTTCTTCTGACAATTTAGGTAAGTCGGTAAAACGCTCGACTTGTAACTTAACAACGCAGATTCTAATATAGCTGCAGCCGTAATTTTTTTTTGCTCCCAGTACTGAAATCAACACTATGTTGTGTAAGGATAATATAAAGCAACGATCATTCCGGTTGCATCTCTTATTTTCTATATAAACAAACACATACACGCTTTGTACGAAGGACGTACATTTGTGGACTTTGAGGTGGCCAAGCACTACGCGCGTTGGTTTTCTCTGGGTTCTCCTGTTTTCTTCCTCCCTATAGCCTGCCTGCGCTACAGCTAACTAAAGGACTATATTATTATTCCCATTCTGGAAAGGCCACAAGCGTAAACCAACGTTTAGTTCATTTTCTTTTTGTAAACGTTAGGGACTGACAGTAACTTATACATTATTTACACGCAGGTTCGTGAGTCATGGTGGACTAATTAGGGATACCAATCAACCGTCTTACTGAACAGTGCTGTCCTACAGGGGCTGGGGGTTGACTAGGTCTTATAAAACTATGTTTCAAATGATTACGGGCTATTTCTTCCACCGAGCTGACAGTTATAATGATCCACACTTACGCCCATTCCTCGCTCAAAGCTTCGTACCAGCATTTATGCACCGGGCTGTGCTCCTTACTATCATTTCCAGCGTTCAGATTTTTTTTATTGGAGGTAAAAGCTATTTTCTTTGGTACCGTCGTGATTGCAATGTTCACGCGATCTCCACCCCCCTCCGATCTGCCTCTGAAACCTCCTTGTCTCCAGTACTATTTAGGACGTACTTTTCTTAACACTTGATTTTGTTTTTGCTTGACTCAAAATAAAGGCATGGGGCGCGCCAATTAGCGATTCGTTTACAAACACACTCGGCCTACACCGACAACCTCATGTTCTATTATCCTTTTTTGTAGGTATGACTACGCATAAAGGCATGGGGCGTGCTGATTAATACTTATTTTCGTACGAATGGTTTCCGGAGATTTTTTTTACATTCTTTTCTTCAGTTCATCATGGATCGTAGTACACTCCATTCATACAACGTTACGTTAACTGCTACCTTTGTTCATGCATGCCTCCCGTGCGCGTTGAAGCACACATTCTTATATTGGATTGTTTCAATTTAACAGACGGCTTTCCATGATATCAACAGCAGTTACCTTGTTTCGTTTGCTAGTTTTTTTTACATGTCTGGGTTCCATCGTTCAACCAAAGATCTCGGATCGTTCGTTTACATCCATATGCTGGGAATTGCGTATTCCAATTTGCTTTTTCGCTCTTTTGGCTCAGGCCAGGATGGATTACTTAAAGGCTGAGGAAGGTACCAGCCAGGGCCTTTCGTAAGCTTGTATACCGGCAGTTGGCTGAGGTGAAACTGTAGACACTTCCTCCATCACCTCTGTTAGACTAGTTCCTCCGCGTAGGGGTAACATACTAAATTGCCTACTCATTACAGCCTTGCATTCCGTAGGTTTCACCTTTTTGGCAACGGCTAACGAATTCAGAGCAATACCGTTTTTTTGCAATAAAAAAACAAAACCAATCTCCAACGTTCACTTTCATTATTCAGATTTGCATCCAAGTAAACTGAACATCGCTTTCAATAGTTCGTAATTACAGACTGAAGCACGTTATTATATCTTCCAAACGGTGTCAGGAAATTCTTCAGTCCTCAACAGAGCAGTAACTACATTGCCATTATATT
>JAGDQP010047781.1:0-12050 GCA_022664845.1 Lepisma saccharinum
TTATTTCTAATCATTCCTAACCTCGGCTGGTAACCTTTTCTTAACGAGTTTACCCCTTTGTATAGATCTCGTATGTTATTTGTCTTCCCGTTTTCCTCTCTCTCCTGAATCTTCTGCGTCAGATATTCTCGCTTACTGTTTCTGAACCCGAGTGTGGCGGTTCGTTTCGCGTTACTGTAGTGGTTGGTATTTGCTTCGCTTTTATTACTTAGCCATCGTTTACTTGCTTGTTTTCGTTCCTCATGAAGCTTAAGGGACTCTTCATCAAACCAGGGTTTGTTTTTCTGTTTCTTCTCACCTACACGTTCTTTCACTGCGCCCTTAATTGTTTCACGAATTGCCTCCCACATCTTACTTACATCAATTTCATTATTATTACTCGAGTCAGCTAGGATTTTCAACCTATTTGAGAGTTCGAGTTGGTAATCTGCTTTTATGCTCGTATTATTTAATCGTTTAACTTCGAATTTATGTTGTTATGACCCCTTGCTTTCTCTGTTCGCGATGCATAACTTTTCCCTTACTTTTGTAATCACTAATAGATGGCCGGTGTCACCTGCCCCTCCCCTGCACGTCTTAACATCCATTATGTTGCAGTCTTCGTCTATCTACTAATACGTGATCTGGTTGAGAGTTTCGCCGTCCGGAGATACCCATGTGTATTTGTGTATGTCTTTGTGTTCAAAGTACGTGCTCTTTACCAGCAGGGCTTTCGAAATCGCGAAAGTTTTCAGTCTTTCTCCATTGTTGCTCTTTTCGTGAAGGCTGTATTTCCGTATAGTAGGTCTATATTTTTCTTCCCTCCTTACCTTTGCATTGAAATCATTCAACACAATTTTCGAATTCGGTCAAACAGCCTTTCTAGTTCATCGTAGAATGTATCTTTCTCGTTATCAGTAGCCACCTCGGTCGGAACATAGACGTTTAATAAAACCGTGTTGCCCCATCGAGCACATATCGTGACGTACTATAATATTTCGTTTACGAACTCTATATTCTGAACCGCCTGAAGGATACTGTTCTTAATGAGGAATCCTGTTCCGAAATCGTGAGACTATGTTTCCCCGTAGTAGAAAGTGTACTTGCCCTGTGGGATGTTATCTTGACCCTTCCTCCGAAATTCTTGTATCGCTAATATGTCTAGCTCGTACTTCTCGGTCTCGCGTACCGCCACCTGAAGAGCGCCCGTTTGGTATTGACGAGTAAAAAATATTTTTTCTATTCTTTTATTACTTCTTACTTGCTAATTACTCTCCTTTCGATTTTGTTCATTAGGTGTTACTATTAATTTGCTTCTCTCTTTCATTTACTGTATTAGCACCCATCACCTATCCCCCATTCGCTATCTACTATTGTTGTAGTAGGAGTAATATGACTACCATAAGATCCATGTTAAAGATCAGTTCGCTTGCCGCAATTAATTATACACTTGCTCACGCAAATTAATGCTGGCGTTGAAACCTAACGGATTTTTTATTGTTAACTTCAAGTCCAACCAGGGTATCATCGTCCCGATCATGTAGCCGCGGTCATGTTAAAACACACGTCATTATCATGCTCAGGTTTATAATGTATGCTCAGAAACGAAACGTGGTTCAATAAGGAAAATACATATATAATGTTTATTGCTATTGCAGATAAATAGAAACCCGACCTGACTTAAACTTGAATCGCCATTACATGATTTTTGTCTTCCAACGAAACTTAGAAATAAAAATCTCAACGAGCTTCTGGCACTTCTCATTGCTTCATCTTAGCTTGGAGCGTCCCCTACAGTTATGCAATCCCGCTTAATCGTCCTCTTATAGTAAACATTAACTTCGTTGAAATCCCCAGACCACTCTGACTCCAACTCTCAGTCAGTCTGGTCTCAAAAGCGATTTCCCACGCGAAGCATCTCCAGCAATCCTCCCTTGTTGCTGGCAGATAAACGAAGTTGGCCTTGTAAAGTTTCACACCAGCTTTCATACGCCTCTCCAGGACTAAGCGGGACTCTGCAAATCTTATGACCTCAAACTTACTGAGCTCCCACAAGCTTAAACAATGTAAATTCTTTTAATGAAGTACTATTCGGTCGAAGTATCTTGAGTTTAAACTGATTTTCTGCTTTCTTCCTTGTCCAGCCCCTAACCTCGCGCGCAGGTCCATGTCCACGGCGGCCTTAGATGAAAGTAGAGAAGTTAACTGTTTCATAGTCAATTCAATGACTAAGTTCCCAGCGCAGAATAGCTTAGTGAGCTGCTGGGAATTTTTCTAAGTCCCCATCCGAGTGGGACTTCAAAGTTTTCATGCTTCTTACATTTTTGACAGCTTTTACTATTCTTAAAATTCAGGTATCCCAGAGGTATAGTAAAGATAAAAGATCCCACAAGACAGAAACAGAAACACTAACATAACATGGCACCTCCAAGAACGCTAAGTGAGTGAGCCACCATCCACTGGCTACTGCGACTCTCCTACATGAAGTCATGTAACTACAGGCTATGGCGCGGGTGTGGATGCTACGGTTTCATTCTTGACGAAGACATTTACCGCGTATCGGTTCGTGTGTAAGAGAAGAAAGAAGGCGAAACAAGGAGGCAGGATAGCGCGACAAGAGTTTCCTTGAGAGAGGGGAAAAACCAGAATATACATTGCTGTATATTCCGTAAAAAAACCCTTAATCGGATCTAACTACTCATTTATTTACCTGGTAAACCACGCATGCTCGAAGGGTGGGAAAACCCAGGTCAAGTCTGTAATGAACGTATCTGTTATGCATCCATTTTAGCAAGTGTCGTTATTAGATGCAAGTCGACCGCTAGCACACGCATACAGCGCATAGCGCGCGTGCGCGAGTCTGGAAAAGCTGCTCAGCACCGTTGAATTCGTTTATGGCTTAAAGTATTAGTGTTGTACAGATCCTGCCTTGTTACTCCACTGAGTTATATGATAGACTTAGATATAATTACAGGTATAGGAAATACTAGTCAAAAGTGGGACATATTGTACCTGTGCTTGGTAACGCTGAGCACTGCGTAAATCAACCGTATCTAGTTTTGTTGCAGGTAGAATGTCTATTATAGTAGAGTGAGGTAGTGTGGTTGTACATGTTGCGCAGTTGTGGTGAGTGACAAGTATTTCCGAATTGACATAATTCAAACTGTATTGCGTGTTAAAGGTGAAACAGTATTGTATTAAAAGAAAATTTTCCGGCTTCCAAAAGTGCTCCCATTCTTTTGTCCAATATTAACAATTTGGGTTGCTTTATTTATTAACTTAAATGCAACCCATTTAGGGCTATTTTACACTGGATATATTAACAACAGTAACAAGGAAGAATTTGAAGAGAATCGACTTTGGATTTCATAATCCCAGCATTTGCCTGATGTGATTGAGGTAAACCTTCAGTCAGGGATCCGACAGAAGAAATCAAACCAGAAAACATGAAAGCATTCTACTGACCACTCTACCTCCACAGGGAACCATACAAGGAAGTAGTATATATTCAAAATGGCTACACATTTCTTTCTGGCTTCGAAGAAGTTTCTTGTCTCGTCACTAAGTTTTTTAGATAAAGCGCTGTTTCTTAAATATTCTGACAAATTCAAGTTCATGATTAGTTCAATTAATCAATTATTTGATACAATAGGTATCAATTAACTGCTTCAACATGTATTAAATCGCGAATCAAAATCGTTGCTGTTGAACAGTTTATAAACTACTATATTTTCTCATGTGATTATGTTTCTCATACCCTGGAAAGTGTAAATACTTTTTATGCCTTGGCAGTTATTATGTGTCTAATGTGATAACTATATATTGTTTACAAAATTGAAAATCATTTTTGTTAATAAATTTCAGATTTTCTGAAGTTATATTTATTGCTTTTGTATATTGTGCTCTTTCGTAGTTAGACTACGTCAGAAACCTATCGAATATACTTGGATCTTTTTAAAGTAACCAGCCCTTGTAACATTAATTCGCAAACAATATATATTGGTGTTGAGAAGGAAGTATGCTTGCGATGTTGAACGTCATTATTAACTCAATTACTAAGCAGACAGCATCGTATAAAGCAGATGGAACTTGTGCGTATTTATATAAATTCTGAGGTAAAACTGTTGGACGTAAGGATTATCTATTTTCTAATCAATGCAACTCAGTTTAATATATTTTTAGGATTGTTCTTTAATTCAAACATAATAATCCTACTGGCTGTTCTACTGAATTCGGGACTTAAGAATTTATACTTTAAGTACAATAGCATTTGCCTTATTTATGTTACGATATTCCTTGTGGCAATGCTGCAATCCTTACAGCTACTTTGGATGTTACTTATACGTTCTGTGCTTTGATTCCCTTGCCCAGTTATGTATAATTTACTTTGTTATTCTATATTTGATAAATGTTACAAGGTTTTGTTTTATGTTTGTTCTTTCAATATTTCTTTATTTTCGTCAGGAATATTCTGCTGGCCTGACCAAACATTTGCAACCAAACTGATGTTTAAATAACATCTTGCTGAGAGTTACCAAGAAAATGGAAATTGAAGAGATAGATCTGAAACCTGATATAAAGTTAGACACACTTTTCACAGATGAGTTTGTTTGTGATTCTGAGAATGTGGAAAGTTTGATAAAACGAGAAAGTGAATCTTTATTTGAATATACCGAGGCTGTGTTTCGGTCTGAGGAGGAAGTTCAATTTAAAGATGAACCTGGAGTTTCTATAGATGATACTGAACGAGGTAAACAGCTTTCTACAGCTGGTGATTTATTAAACGTTGAATTCGGATGCATTTCTCAGGAGTCGTTTATTGCTTTGAAGGGAATTCCATCAACATATAACGATGATGCCTCCAAATTTGAAGAACCATGTCCTGAACCATCCAGAATGCCAAGTACGGTTACAAGGTACAGGGTGATATATTTTGTTCTAATTTTTTTATGTTTCATTTGTGCGTAGTTCTTTTGCATTAACTTAAGGCTATATGTGCTGTCAAATATTTAGAATACAGTAATATCTTACTTTGTTTTCCATTTCATTATACAAGAGCTTTGAAATGTGTGCTACTAACTTGGAATACTCCTTGGCCAATTAGAAATTTTCATACTCCTCCCTCGCACTTTGCAATCTTATAAGAATCGTAGTATGATATACGTTATTATCACTTGGATCAGTTTTTCAACACTAAAGTAACAGCTTATAAAAATAAACAAGACCCTTTGAGAAAAAGTGGGGTCAGGGATGCGGATCCGGCGGAGATTAGATTTATCTATATTCGATATCTCAAAATCAAATTCTCTTCAATCCCATTTTGTCCAATGCAAATACTAAGTATATAGATCTACTTAAAGCCTAATACACCTTATTTCAGTTTGTGGAAAAGAGCAGTAACTATGGTTTCAGAGTTCCGGGGTGGTCACTGCTGTATGTGCAAAGTTCTAGGATTACAAAGCTAAGTTACTTGTAAGTCACCAGGAAGACACCTAAAACATCTTAGATTTTAATACATGTGCTAATCGGATAGGTGTTTGATAAAGTTCTCAATAATTATCGATGGAATTCATATGCTTCTGATTGATTTCTTTGTACACTGGTACTGAAGTCCCCTCATGGCCTGGCTTTCCTAGGAAGTTCTCATCATCATTTTTATCATATTTAGGGGTTTCCATATACTGGTGGATGAAAGTGTTCCCTGTTTTTTCCCACATATATCGATTCGCCTCTACCCATGTAGCTCCTGAAAAACGTTTGGCTTAATCTACACTGGGAGTCCAACATAGAACATTCGCTGTCAATCTTCTATCCGTTCATCTAGCTCAATGAGAGGCCAATCTCCATTTCATTTTTTCTAAGCGTTTATCATTGTTAACCTTTGCGGGCATATCCATCCATTTGTCTTAAAGTTATTCCTAACATGAACCTTCCATTTTTCTGTAACTCTTAATTTTGAGATGTTGACCAATTCAATGTACACATTTGACATCCGTACATCATCACAGATAGGGCACTTTGATTTTAAAATTTACCTGGAGATACGTAGGTAACGGTTTGGAATATAAAATTTAGTTTCTTAAACGATCTCGACGCCATTTCACATCTCCTATTTATTCCATCAGTCAGCTTGCCATTTACTGTTTCGATCTGCCCTAGGTATACTTATAAATTATTATCCCTGAATTAGAGTCCCTGTAAAAATTAGAGTTTCTCCGTGAATCATTATTCCCTTCTTTGCTTCATGTCGGTCCTACATTAATTTTGCTTTCCTCAAATTCTTTTTAAGTTTCCAGAGTTACTCAGCTCTTCTATTCTGGTTCTCATAATCAAAAGTGGTGTATTACTCAATATACAAATTTTGATAGATAATGCAATTGCGTTGGACAGTTTTAAGAACTGTTACCCAGTCTGTCACTTAAAACAATTTTCGAGTTTTTCCCAACATTTATAAAATTTTCAAAGCTCTTGCGAGGAATGAAGATGTAAAAAATCAACAGTAGTTTACTAGTCAGTGTACAACTTTTGGCACCTAGCGTGATTTTATTGGACAACGTTTTTAAAATTTTCATTGTTTATCGCACTACCCAACTGTACATATGACATCACTCCATTGCGCATGGAGAGCTTTCCACCTCAATCGGCACATGTTCAATTGTACACTTATTGTGTTTTGTTTCAGTGATTTGCAATATTCCAGCGGTTTGATTAAACTCGGGCACACCGTATATGTATTAAAATTTTCCAAAAATAATTTTTATTTTGATATTGCCCGAAAGAAATTGAGAACTTGACTGCCCTCGGCGACGTCTGGAAGGTGGGAAATCAATTCTGCTTGTAATGAGCACTATTTCCATGTAATGAGTACAGGACTCAATTTTCAATCTTTCAAAATATTATCAACTTAAAAGTTTATTTTGTTTTTGAAAATGCCAGTTGAGGTAGACATATATAAAACACTCAGTTCCCACCAAAAGTTTTGCCAGACCCTATTCTATTATTAGAAGAAATACATTTTCTGAAAAGACCAGTAATTCGTCTGTACAAAAATTGTAAGCTTTTATCTTTTCTGTTTAGTGCTCATACTCGATATACAGCCATTCCAAGCGTTTGCATTTTATTTCCTATCAACACTTTCATGTATGGTTTCATAGAATAATTGAAAGTTAATGCTTATCTTCCATATTTTCTCTGGGAAGTTAATGATCGCAGTTTCCCTGTCATTTGTCTGCTATCATTGTGTACTTGTTTTTTTGTCTAAAACAAGTTGTAGAAAGCAGTGATGAAGTAGTACTGTTTTCCGTAATTTTCTATGTTAGAATAAGTAGAACTTATATATTATTTAGTATTGTTAAAATCAATTGTTAATTGGATGTTAAGACATATGCAGTAAAGAATTTTCGTAACCATTCCAGCGCTTGCATTTGTCTTAGAGATCAAAGAAATTCGTGTGTTTCTCAAAGTCTGTTCCAGGGTCATAACTCTACTATTGTGCGCATTCCTTAAAGAAACATGCATTCCAAAAGTGCATATTCATAATTGCGTGATGATGTTGCTGAGAACAGTGGCTTCCTAAAAAAATATCGGCCTGAGCTTTACTTGCCTGAGGACCTTAAATTATTTCAATTCAATTACTAGAAAATCTCTACAGGGGGACTACTGCTAAATTTTAAAGGCATAAACCATCAACTACGATTTGAAATTTCGAAATTGCGTCAGTAGAGGTATTCCCAGAACTCCTTTGCTTTCAGCAACATCACCATATGATTTCGCTTGTGCACTCTAGTATTCACACTATTCGTTTTAGGGATGGTTTGCAATAGGAGCGTAGTTTCAGCCCTGGTTTTATAACCAGTCTATATCTTTGTAATTCGTAAAGAATGATGTCACAATAGAGTGTATACTAATTTAAATTCGCCTCTCACAAATTAAATTGCGTGAATTCATTGTTCCAAATGCTCCCCGTTATAAGATCATATCATCATAGCAGGCAATCGCTAGGGACAAAAAATTCAACATGGCCTTGAAATTTACGCTTATAGATTTTACCGATAATTGAAGAGTAAAATCCCAAAACTCTCTCAGTCCATTTTGAAACATCTTCAAACTCAACCAATATAGTGTAGAAAAACATCTGACGCGTTCTAAGAAATTACATAGAAATTGAAGATCTCTAAAGCAACACCACGCCAGCAGCTATAAATAAAAATACGGGATGCAGTGCGGTCCAATATGGCAAGTTTTAAAATACTGATGTAGATTGAAGGAGTTTTGGGACAATGACCTTTAGTTGCTCATCATAATAAATATTTTTAATTTTGAACTACTAATGGAATCAATGTTTCTCTTTTATAGACGAGAAGACTTATTCTCCAATAAGAATGGTAGTGACGAATCGTCGGTGAAGGAAATAGTCCAGGCTGCAACGGAAAGTGATAGGTTAACATGTAATGTTTGTTCTAAGCGATTTGACAATCAATTTTATCTGAAGCGTCATATGGAAGAAGCTCACGTAAATCAGATGACCATAGACTTAAAGAAACATATTCGTAAGCATAGCGAATTGCTTCATATCTGCCATGTGTGCGAAAGAAGGTTCAGAGATCCCACACATCTTGAAGGACATATGAGAAAACACACAGAACAACATATGAGAAAACAAGCAGGAGAAAATATGGTTCAATGTAAAGAATGCTGGAAATATTTTAAAACGTCATACGGGCTTCAAACACACCAGAGAACACATTCACGTAACTTCCTCTTCACGTGTGAAGAATGTGGTCGTGGCTTCAATAGAAAGTGTCTTCTTAAATACCACATGTCCATCCATACAGGAAAGATGCAGTTCGTATGCACAATTTGTGGTCGAAAATTTCCTTCACGTCACGCTGCCCGAAAGCACATTGCAATGCATCCAGACAAACATGTATGTGTGAAATTTGTAGGAGAAGATGTTCATCCAACAAGTGTTTACAAGCGTGTCTAAGCATTTACAACAACAAGGCTTACGTGTTACGTGTTTGTATTGCGATAAAATGTTCAACTTTCAAGTGAACCTTCAGAAACGCTCAATACTTAAGAAATAAGTAAATACACCTTCAGTGTCATATGTTAGTGCCTCGCAAGAAAAAAATATTCCAAAAATTCTATACCTCATATGCAGCAAAGTATTTACACTAAAGCAGTCGTTCCAACGGCATTTTTAACTGCACACGAGAGAAGTTTCTTACTTTTGCGCTGAATGCCAATGGGGTTTCGTATTAAAGAATCATTTACGATCTCACATGTTAAAGCATTTCGAGCCTAAGTGATAACAGACTAGGTACTTGGTCACTGGAAGCCATTTATGGTGCCGAACATCATGATAACAGGCCTAGCTGTGGGTCAATGCGAGAGGATTTAGACTATAATTATAGTGCCGACCACTACAAGGAATAACCGAGCTGTCGGCATAGTACCTGGAAATCAGACGATGAACACCTAAACGGAATCGGTTATGGGTGAGCAAACACAAATAAACATTAATTAATTACATTTATTGAAGGTCGTAGCTCAGATAAAAATTCCAAGAATACAAGATTATAAAACTAAAGATGGATCTTTATAGGAGAGATGTTCGTACACCTCGTCGGCGCCGAAGTTCTGGATCATGATGCGAAAAAGAATTTAGTTACATATTTAAACATCTTAAATATAAAATAGCAAGAATACAAATGAGTTTAAAGAGGGTTTAAGATGTGTTGATATGTCGAATGAATTGCACTTTGTATTCAAAGTTGGAACTGTCATTTTCACTGTATGAGTGGTTTAATCGTATTTAAACCAAAGACATAAAGTTCTCTAATTCTTCTGAGTCCAAAACGAAGTGTAATTTTGAAGATAGCTGCTCGATGAAAGTTAACGTAGAATTTAGGCTGAAGCTGTCGAAATACTCAATGACGACGGTTGAGCGTCTACGAACGTCTGTCTGCGAGTGCGTGTAGAGAGAAGTTTTTGGTAATGTTTATATTAGTATATTTTCTAATTGAAGGAAACACTGAGAATTTTCATATGGGATAAAGAACAACTGTTCAAGGCGAAGCTGTTTACAATTTTTAAATTACTTCTTAGAAAGATTCTTGTGTTACTATTCACGTCACTAAATAAGTTTCAAGATTGTCGCGTAGCTCTTGTGAAAGGGAACATACATATGTGACAATTCTTAGTTCTTGTGAAGCAAGGTTAAATGGTGGTTGTTGGAAAGAGTTCTTTTCGTAGGAAAGTATACACGGGGATAAAAATGCCCTCACTGTCACGTTGCTCCGTTTTGACATACTAATTGTTACCTTGAAACTTAAGTTAATTTTAGCGTTTGATCATGATCCATTACATTATAGACGTCGAGAAACAAATCTTAGAAACAACTCAATATAAACCAAATGTCTTAGAAACTAAATGCACTCTTACACAAAATTCTAAGAAAATAATGAAATGAATAAATGGAAATCTACAATCATACAACACTATCTTTGCCTTAAAATAGTAGCTCAAACTGGAACCAAAGTTGCAGCTGGGGATGCCCTAATATAAGAATCTACGTACATTAAGAAATAAACATAAGGAAAAAATATTTGATACAAAATTATATTTAAGCACTTAAATAAACACAAAGTAGTAATTCCTTGTTAAGGATTATTGAATCTAGAAATAGAGTCCTTTAGATATTCAAAATATGATATTGGCTATAAAATACGTGATTATACATTAATATTTAGATATTTCCAAAAATAGTTCAAATAAATGAAAATTAAAGAATTGTGAAAATATATTTTCAACCAAATATTTGTAGGTAGGTTTTCTGCAAACAATCTTCTTGGAAAAATGGTATTTCATTTGAAAGGGGTAAGTTTCTTATGGTGGTTTAACACTATAGGATTAAAAACTGTTTAGATTTGATGTAACGGGAGTTACTGGTCTTACTGTAGGTTAACTTGCTGGTGGATAGAGTTATTGGGAATTGCTTTGTTGTCAAGTCTACATTGCTGAAAGCTTACATTCTGCATGCAGTAGATGATAAAATCAATTTACAACATACTGGAAGGTGGTACTGGCTGCTAAAGTTCTTGTAGATTTAAAGATGTTGTAGGGGTATCAGCTGGTTGCTGGCAGAAACTTTGTCCTTGATATAACTTGTGAAAACTATTCACTAATTTTCATTTGGAAGTGCATGTTGATCTGGTTGAAAAATGTGTTTGTATGTTGTATATATATATATATAGTGAGTAAGCGAATTTATAGTACATAAGTAATAAAAGCTAAAAGACTTGAAAAATAAAATGGATTAAAATATAAGCATGTATGAATTTATGAAATCAAAACAAATTAAATTTATAAAATGTATTAACACAAATACAAAGGATTAAAATAATCTATTTTTGTTGCTATCTCTACGGTTGGTATGTAGATCTAGTATAATCTTGTATGTGGAGCTACGTAATATTAAATGAAATAAATAAGTAAATATGTACTAGATATGATAAAACTAAATTATACTAATACTATAAAGATAAGCAAGAAAGTTCTGCTGCTTTTTCACTCACCAACTTCGAACATCGATATGTCACCTAAGACATACCTGGAAGATCAAAAATAGTCCCCATCAGCATCGACGATCTTCTGCCAACGTTCTGGAAGGCCATGGATTCCATCGCGGTAGAAATTGGTGGGCCGTGAAACGAAGAAGGTATCAAGTGCATTTTGTACCTCTACTAGGGATTTGAACTGGCGTCCTCTAAGGTGATTGTCCAAGGAATGGAACAGGTGAAAATCGGACGGTGTTCGGCGAGTATGGCGGATTCAATAGTGTTTCTCATCCAAAGCGTAGAATGGTGTCCAGGGTCATCCTAGCCACGTGGGGCTTAGCGTGGTCCTCTAATATGAGGACCATTTTGCGATTCAGAAGTGCTGGCTCCAGAGTTCTGAGTTTTTCTTGAACACTGCTCAACTGCTGACAGTACACAGTTGCATTGATGCTCTGACCAGCTAGTAGCAGTTCCCGATGTACGATGCCGCGAGCAGTCCACCAAACACAC
>JAGDQP010047782.1:0-14932 GCA_022664845.1 Lepisma saccharinum
ATTATTATTATTATTATTATTATTATTATTATTATTATTATTCAATTGGTACCCCAAGCCGAAACGAGAACCAATGGAAAAAGCGCTCTCAATTGAAACATGAACATCGAGGAAAATAATAATTTGAGGAGCCCCTGACCTCTGGGGAGAGCGCACCTTGAGAACAGCTGATGAATTCCAAACTCTTGCCCATGTTCCATTAATCTAGAATAATGCCTTTTTGTTGCTAGGATTCAATTTACTGTCATGGTAACATAAATTTGAACTCGTCCAAATCAATGTAAGAAGTTAATGATGTAGATTAGACAGTCCATGCTGACATACGAATTACGTTATGCATTCTAATAAACAATAAAATAATTAATTTTGATTTGTTTAAATCAAGTATTCTTTATTATAAGACCGATTATCAGAAACATAATAATATGATCTTGTTAATGTAATTAAGTAATCTGAAGATTATATTAAAATAAAATACTATTTTTTTACACTGAATAATTCCCTTAGCAAACAACGCAGTAATTATCAAGTATATTTCGATAAAGATTCTTGTAAACGTGTGCCCGCGTTTGTAACGTAAATATGAAAACTCATTTTAAAAATAAATGCTGAAAGTTTTAAGTGTCAACGAAATACAGTGTCGATCAATTTAAGACCCACAGCGCTGCCCAATTGTAGCTCTTTTATGCTAAAATCAATCACTCCGATGAATTTGATGTGTTTGTGGCATTGCCAGAATTCTGATACTAGATGTGCATTGGTTCGGAAATTCGGATTATCTAAATACAAGATTTTCAATTGTTTTGATATGCATATTTCCCGAAGTGTCCATAAAAACTTATCAACATCTTCTAATTTATAAAAATATACTTCTTTCAACGCACTAGCACTTTGCATAAATAATACGGCTGATTCGCAGCCAATTCGGCGTATTTTAACGTTGGAGACGGGACAGGTTTTTTATTGTTAGACCAAGTGAGTCTAATAATACCCAATTTCAGTGAAATTAAGTTTGGGTACCATTTTAGACAAGACGAGAGGTCAACAACCTTTGGCCATTTGGAAGCAATTAAATCTAAGGTGGTTAAATTTGCACCACAACATTGCAAATAGTTTCGAAGGTCATGTTCAATAGTGTCTGCAATTGTTTTTCGCAGCTCAATTTTCAGATCCCTTATACACTTTTTGGTTGATAATTTTGCTATCATGGTAAAATGTTTAGGTGCTGGATCTAAGACAAACAAAGATCGTAAATTCCAATCGGGACACTGGAATGTTTCAGGGTCCATTACATAACTCCTGTACAAAGCATCAAGTACTCTAGATATACACATTCCGACATCTTCCAGGTTATTTACAGTTGATAATAATGCTTGTAGTCCTCTTTCAGTTACCTTTGTATATCGTATATTAATACCTCTCAAAGAATGACAAAGTTTTGTTTTGTAGCACAAGTAACAACATGTATGTTCACTGTTTTGTATTGCATTACATGGATTCGTGATATCCCTTGTGGCTTCCTGAGAAATCATTACAGAATTGTAATTCCTTTTTTCACAAGAACCTTGTGTTAGGTCAGTATTGAAATTAACAATCCCGGACCTAACAATCCGGGACTCGAACCCGGATCTCCCAGTTGCCGGCCGGGTATGCTGTCCATTACACCACCACGGCACGTCTATTCTCTGTGTATGTAGACTACTCCACACACCTTACCACTCTCCCAGCTCCAATAGCTGGTTACGAAGTCAAGGCACCCCGTACATTTGGAAATTTTTATTGAGGAGTTTTGTTCTGCAACCGTGCAGTTCGGAATAGATGTAATTCCTTTTTTCACAAAAACCTTGTGTTAGGTCAATATTGACATTAACACAGAAAAATTGACGACAACACTCTCCCAGCTCCAATAGATGGTTACGAAGTCAAGGCACCCCATACATTTGGAAATTTTTATTCAATTTTTCTGTGTTAATTTCAATATTGACCTAACGCAAGGTTCTTGGGAAAAAAAAGAATTATATCTATTCCGAACTGCACGGTTGCAGAACAAAACTCCTCAATAAAAATCTCCAAATGTATGGGGTGCCTTGACTTCGTAACCAGCTATTGGAGCTGGGAGAATGTTAAGGTGTGAGGAGTAGTCTACATACACAGAGAATAGACGTGCCGTGGTGGTGTAATGGACAGCATACCCGGCCGACAACTGGGAGATCCGGGTTCGAGTCCCGATCGCGGCAGTCGTCAATTTTTCTCTGCTAATTTCAATACAGAATTGTTTACTATTTCGTCGTCACACACGAGACCTCTTTCTTTACGACATTCTCTAACTTGAATTCCTTCATCAGATACTGTTGATGTTTGGACATCTACATTCAGAAGACACTGGCAATTTTCTCCGATAGCATGCACCAGTCGATCATTGCAACAATATCTAAATTCGTTAAAGAACTACAGTTGATTATAAATAAATCTGAAAGCTAGGCGCTGTATTTCACAGAGTTCAAATCAAAATTGCGTCTCGAGAGAGGTATAATCAATATTTTAAGCTTATTTGTATTTTGAAGAAGGGAATGAAGTAGTTGATGAAAATATTTTTCTGCTGGAAAATTGATGTGAATACCATCAATGCCTGGCGACAACAATACTTGTAGGATCAAAAGACGAGTATCAAAGGTATCTTCAATCGTATATCGTTAAAATATTCCTCCAAAATTTCCAAATGTACAGAGAACGAAATTCAAAATTTCATATCGTATTGTAACTGGTAAACGTTGAAAATAATTCCTGAGTTGTTGTTTTGCTTTGGAATATTTTCTCTTCTTTACAGAAATTTTAACTTTGGTAAAAGAGTTCTTCAGTTTTGTCAGGATAATAGTTTGTAATGATTTTATCTGACGACTTTGAATAAGAAGCATTGTCTCACACATGTTTAGTTGGATATTGTGAACATTTTTCAACACATGAAGTTTCAAAAACAGTTTCTATAGTTAAGAATAATTGGATATATTTTATTGTTTCTATCAATCTGAACAATAATACAGTAACAAAGTAACATTGTCTTCTACAATACATACTAATATTAGGCTTTAGAAATTATGCTCCAGGTAAAAAAAAATAAATGAAAGAACAACATTTTGAACACACACACACAAACAATAAAAGGCCAAACTCCATTCAAGACCATTGAAATTTCACACTAAATGTGTGACTTTTTTTTTAATACTTCCATGTTTTTGTTGTTAATGATCTGAAAAATATGTGTGTAGAAGTATTGATTATATTTTCTAATCTTATAGTTACGGCTTTAGAAGAATTCATTCATCATTATTTTAAGACACATAAGGGGTAAATAGCCGATTAAAAAAAGTATACTTGGTTTGGAGTGTGTCCATCCCGTTTTTCTTTATGAGGAAAGAAGACGCCTGCATCCATAGTACAAAATGAGAGGAACTGAAGAATTTGTTGTTACTAACTTAATCTTTTAGAAGATCTTACCGAAATAACCACTCTAACAGAAGTTCATAACTCGATGTTGGAAGTGTTTTACATCATTCTTCGTTAGAGCAAGGGTGTTTGCTGGCAATCAGGCTTGTTAATTTATCATTTTAGTGCAAAAATCTAGCTAGCTATTTTATATCCCTTACTTGACAATTAAAATCACCCGGCCGGTGTGATTTACTGATTATGATCGTGCAGTAGGATCAGTATTGGGCAGGCACTGTTATCGATCACACTAACTGAGTTATCTTCTGAGTTTCTCTCAGTTTCACCAATCTAATACCGGTGCTGCACCGGTTCAAAGCCTTGGCCGCTACCATCCCTTTTCGTATGTTCTAGAAGGGTGTTCACTCAGACAATACATTTGCTGCTTTAGGAAGTTAGATATTGTGTATAAGTGCTTTAACATTTTATTGCCGTTGTAAGATAATATTTAATATTCTTGTACTTTATAACTAGACTTTGGATTTTTAGGTTCTATAAATTAAGGAACCTAAAATGGGCGCTTTAAAATCTCAAATTAGGCATTAAACAGAAAAATATGCTTTAAAATAAAATGTAAGTAATATATATTTAACATTATTACACATTTTCTAAAAATTAAAATCTCTATAAGTAAATAATGTATAGAAATGCACGCACTCAAAGAATTAAATTTATGAAGAAATAAATATCTAAACTTTAATTGTGTACTACTTTATCACTTTTCATTAAGGTTTGAGAAATCAATTAGAAAGGTACACTCTCTCAATGGGAAGAGTGTTTTGATACTTTTGGTTTTTGTATACCTGCACCACTTACACCTACTGTCACCTGGATTGTCGCCTATTAAAATGTTTGATTAAGTTTATGTTCTTACGTTGTACTGAGATGTGACTTTCTAACTTACATACACACTCAAACTTCACTACGCACACACCAATCGGCTGTAACGCAGTTGGTCGAGCATTGGTTTAGCATTTGGAAGATTCTGGGAACCATCCTGACAGATTTTAAAGGGTTTTTCCTCAGTCATGTCAGGCAAATGCCGATATAGCACCTTTAACATAAGTCTCACCCGACATCTTGCCGGATCCTTGCCCCTATCCCGGCCTGAGCCTTAGATCCCAAAAAGCCATAAATAGAATTCAAATTCAAAAAATATTGTGGAACAAAACTAGTAAAAAAATAATCCGTCCAGCCTGATCTCTATATGTAAAAAAAGCCGGTAAGAATTATTAGTGTGAAATTATTTAGTTACAGGCTAATAAACCTACCAACGTGAAACTAAATAATTTCAAAATACTAATTCTTACTGCTACATTTTTAAAAAAATACAGAGTTCAGGCTGAACGGATTAGTTTTTACTATATTTGCTCAACAGTATTTTTTTAAAAAATGAATTCTATCTTTTAGGCATCTACACAGTAAAAGATGCATGTGTTAATTCAACCCTATTCGGTGTCTTTTGTGTTAAATCAACACAACAAACAGTGTTAATTTCTGTACTAGCAGCAAGAAAAAAGTCAAGGCTACAGCGAGTTTTAAACATAGGTTGCTGATGTAGACGTTCTGCGTCTTAACGTCTGCGTTAAATCGAAAGACAGAGAAAACACTAGCTTCAAACAGTATAGATATAAAAAAATATGCTGCTGAACCCAAAACACAAACAAAGCTACTCGAACGACTTATGTAATTGTTTAATCGCTTTTCCATTTGTCAATTAGGGATCAGAATTTCTATTCATTGAGAAAATATTTTATTTCTATGAAAGCAAGCGATCAAGATGGCGTCAGGCAAACACTTGATGCTTAATTAACACCGTGTGTTGTGTTAAAACAAGAAAGTGGCAGGCACGCTCAGACACCGAAAAGAGTTAAATTAACAAAGCTATTTTTTACTGTGTAAGACTCAGACCGGGATAGGGGATGGATTAGGAATGTGTCGGCCGGCACGTATGTTGAAGATGCCATCTCGGTATTTGTCTGGTGTGACTGGGGAAATCCCTGGAAAAAACTCAGTCAGTGATGGTGGCTCGGTTTGTTCCACAATAGAACTGAAATGAAGATACTGTGTGTTACATTTTAACCAATTAAATTGACTTTGCTAAAGACCTTTATGCGTACTGTCGGTTAAGCTAATTGTACACGTTATGCATAAGTGGCTGTGTACTTCTGTTAGATTTTTTTTCAACATGATCCTATTGAAATGAAATTTAGTATATTACATATATCTTAATCAGAAGCACATTGAACATATAGTTTTCCCAAAAAATAAAAATTTCGATTTTAAGTATTTAAAACAAATGTTTTATTTTTTAAAGATATAAAAGTTAGTCTAATAAAATCAAGTAATATACCAAGTTACAGCTCTTGAAATTTTGTAACGAATGGTGCAAGTTTGAGCTGTCTAGGACAAATAGTTTTTTTAATTTCAGACTCTTAAAGGTTTCAAAAAGCGCCAAAATTAGTCGAGTTTTTACTTTTAACAATTTATAACTCAAAAACCAAAAGTGGCAAAAATATTAGATTTTGTATTTTTGATGCACAGAACAGAATTACCAAATATCCAAAAATTGTAAAACCTAAGGTCTAAAATTATTTTTTTATTGTTTGATTTGGTATGGAAAGACCCATATGTCTCTTTTTTACATTCTTTTCTTTAGTTCACAATGCTTCGTGGTGTGCTCAAATCTTGCAACGTTAATTTAACTCATTTTTCGACCTCTTAGAATGATGAAATTTTGCACAGCGACGTAAGTCGGGTGACAATACAATATTCCAATGTTACTTTTATATATTTCTATATATTATATATATTTTAAAAGCATATTTTAATATTTTTAAATATATACCTCTTTATCCTAAATTATATACTAGCCTGCAACGATGTTGGGTTTTGACTGGTTGCAGAATACTTTAGGATTTGGGTCCCAAAGCATTAGTTTGAGAAAATAGTAGAATATCCGAACACTAAAATAACTCGAAAGAAAAAAATAAACTTTATAAAGATATACTTTTCTTAAACAATTTGTACTAAAAAGTAGCAGATAATTTTGTTTATGGATGACTAAAAAGAAAAGCATCGGGTGTGTCAATTGAAGAATTAATAAAGTGACTGTATATGAGAGCGCACTGAATGTTTTTCTTTTGGCTGGATAGTAAATACGCAAAAACTTTATTTAAAAAAAATCGCAAATATTAATTTTCATTTCCGCAAAAGATAAATTTTCAAAATCGCTAAATTAGATTCCTAATTACATAGTACTTAAGTTTGGCAACTCCGCGTTTATTCTGTTCCATCCTTTCATACGTAACTAATGCTGCTTTTAGATGGCGTTAGATCGAAGATTGTGTGTTGACTCTATGGCCACAGGCGAAAGTTACTGTAGATGGGGCTACACAAGATAGAAAATATTGTGTTTTGGGTATCTCCATGAACACAGTCGAAATTTACTGCTTTACCTAGGTAGTGGGAACGAAGTGTCGATGATATCGAGATGATATCGAAGTGCATTTATCTTTTGTTTGTCACTTTAAGTGTTTAAAAAATGGACTTCATAAAAACTATTACAAATCGAGGAGTGGATTGTAATATTAAGGACAGTTTTAAATACAGAAAGCAGCGTAAACTGAGGACGGGTGACATTTCGTGGAGGTGCACGGAGAAGAATTGTGTCGCAACTTTACAGACTAATGCGGAAATGAGTGAAATAGTGTATTTAAGAGACACCCAGTGTTCGATTTGTAGCGGGGGATGGTTTGGGCGATCCCAAAATACCGTATAATACATATCACACTATTTCTTCCCCCTCTGTGGAAATTGCACAAATCGAACACTGGAGACACCCATGATCATGAAAGCAAAAGCGCTAGCTAGGGTTATTGAATTACATATTATGCGGAATAATTGCATTGAAGAACTAACTTACTTCACAGCCTAGTAAAATAATATGAGCAGAATTACCTAGGTCAGCTAGCTATGAAATACAGAAAAAGGAGACAACTAATTGTCGTTTATCATTATACAGAGCTACTGCAAAGGAGGCATTAGAGCAGTTATACAGTTTAGATATTTTAACAAATCGAGAGGATAGTTTAGGCCTGGAACATAATTTAGTATTTTTCACTTGTGAACAAAATCTGCAATGTCTGTGTAGTAATATACATACTGTATTAACGGATGGGACATTTTACGTTTCACCAAAACACTTTCATCAGCTTTACACGTTATATACCTTGGGGTATGTCCAAGTTGCTTTTTGTTTAATGTTTTTAAAAAAAAAATGTATTAGCGTACGAATGCATGTAGAACGGTATTCGAAGTTTGTGCACTAAAAACTTAACCCTGAAACATGAATCTTAGATTTTGATGTTGCAGTTCATGTGGCGGCACAGAAAGTGTTTCCAAGCGTTAACATTATAAACGTTTACTTAGGTCAGGCATGGTATCGAAAGATACTCGAACTTGGACTTCGTACTCAGTATACCAATCCTCAATCAAAAGTCGGAAAGTTTCAGAAATATATGTTTGGTTTAAGATTTCTACCTCCAAGCACAGTCGGGGATGCTTTCGTACAGTTGCATAGCATTGCTCCCAATCACAGTCAGTTATATTTTTTTTCTAGACTATGTACTTGAAAACTATACAAGTGAAGATGATAAATTTCTCCCTAATTTATGAGCCAGTATACCAACAAATGAAATCAGAACTACAAATGGTGAGGAGTCGATTCATCGAATTTAAAACAACAATTTTACAAACCCCATCCTTCTATCCACGAGTTTACGGAAGTTTTAATCTGTGCTTTAACACAGTGCATTATAAAAGAAAAATAAATAGACGTGACCGTGAAAATTATCGTGTTGCTACTGAATTGTGGGACAAATATCAACGTGATGAATTATCGTGACTGGAGTACGTGAAAAGAATTGCACATCGGTTCCAGCCTATCCCACTCTAGGACAAGTGTGGGGCAAGCTCTGGAGGACAGTGCGCTGCTTTGTCAGTTTTAAAGATAAGCTGTTGTACACTTTATATTTGCGGTGGTGATTTCTAATTTTTTGCCGTAAAGATATGTGCAATTTTGCGGCAATTAGCCTAAAATAGGAAGTTTTGCGGTAAAGCTAGGCAGTTTTGCGCAAATGCAATCCTACATTCTTTTTGCTACTTCTTAGTACGAATTGTTTAAGAAAATAATGCCTTTAAAACGTTTTCTTTACTATTTTTTAATGGTGAAATAATCCCATTTTTCCTCAGATTTATTTATAGTCTTTTAGCAAAGATTGTACCTGGAGACATGCGAAAATCAACAACTCTAAAAACAAAGACTAAAAAAATCAAAAGTAAGCTATTCCCCATTTGTGTACAAATCATTTTATTATATTAAGAGTAAACAGGATTATCATATTAAGAATTCAAACAACTTTTGTCTGAATTTCAGTAAAATAAAATATCTTAAACATCTTAGACACTGCTTGAACAATTATTTTGAGATTAACCCAAAATATAGAATGACAGAAAAAAGAAATAAAGTAAATAAGTTAGAAACAAAGGAAGGAATAAAGATAGTACCTCAGAAAGAAAGGAAGAAAGGAAAGGAAATAAAAAGGGATAGACAAGAAAGAAAGTAGGAAGGGAAAGGAAAAATAGAAAGAAAGAAGGAAAGGAAATTAAAAGGGATAGACAAGAAAGAAAGTAGGATGGGAAAGGAAAAAGAGACAGAAAAAAGGAAAGGAAAGAAAGGAAGAGAAACAAGGACAGAAAGAATTAGAGTATTAGAGAGAAAGAAATAAATAGAGAAAAAGAAGATTGATGATAGAACGAAAGAGGAACTAATATGGAATGATAGAAAGGAAGAAAGAGAGGAAAGAAGAGAAAGAATTGAAAGGGAAGGGAGGAAGATAGATCGACAGAAAAAATGAAGGAAAGGAAAGAATATAGAACAATAGGAAAAAGCAAGGAAAGGGAAGAAGGTAGAACGAGAGAAAAAATGAATGAAAGAAAGGATGAAAAGAAAGAAAGAGAAGATTAAAAGAGAACGACAGAAAGAAAGAGAGAGAAGAGAGGAAGGAAGGAAAGGGAGGAAGAAGAACGACAGAAACAATGAAAGATAGGAAGGAAAGAAAGGAAAGGGATGAAGATAGAACGACAGAAAGAGAGAAAAAGAAAGAAACAAACAAAAATGAAGGAAAGAGAAGAATGGAAGATGGATTATCTTCTGGAATGATAATATTCTGGAATGACAGAACAAATTAAAGAAATGAAGGAAGGAAAGAAAGAAAGGAAAAGAGGAAGGTAGAACTACAGAAAGAAAGGAAGAGAGGGAAGAAGATGGAAAGACAGAAAAATGGAAGAAAGGAAAGAAGAAAGAAAGTAAGAAAGAAATAATGAAAGAATTGGAAAGAAAGTAAGGGAGGAGGATAGAACGACATAGAAAATGAATGAAAGAAAATCTCCTTAGTTAAAATAAATAAATAACAAAGGGTATACCTAGAAAATCTTACAAAATAAGTTGAATACTGTACACAAAAACAAATATACACAGATAGATAGATGTATGAAACGTTCAAGTAAGAAGGAAGAATATAGACAAAAGAACAAGAAATTGTGTTTCTCCTTCAATGTGAAGCAACGGATAATACGGATAAAAATTGCGTTTCGTAGACGAACGTGATATGCTTCGAAATTGTTCGAACGTATAGAAATAGGCATGGCACGTATGAAATTGCTAGAGTATTGTACAAAACCACTCTTTTTATTACTCGATCAATAAGAGAAAGTAAATCAGCTCAGACAACAATAGATATTTAAAAGCAATCTTCTTCTTAAATAAAAGAAAATATTACTTTTCCACCAGAGAAAATAACGTTACCTTGGAAGATGTTGTTTAGGATGAGATTAAAGAAGATATGTTACAGGCTGCACTCATATGAATCTTTCCCATAAATAAGTGAACAAAAAATTGAGTAATATAATATTTAATGTCTGCTATGTTGTGGTCCGTTGAAGGTCAAAAGTAATGTATGGTGAGAAGTGTGTAAACGTGTGTGGAATGAATAGCTTCCGTAACTGAGGGAGGTGAGTCACTAAAGTCCAAAATTTACATGCACACATGACATTGTAATCATGATGGAAGAAAAATATGCAATTCTTTTCTCCTCCATCAGTGTGATTGTTTGTTAGATTACGTAAGATTTCCCATTCGTACTTCGATATACTTTCTGTAAATGTAATCATCTGCGGATAACTTGTGGTATACATAACTACTAATACCATATTTCTAAACCAACGTAATATGTGTAACCTTACACATATAAAACATCCCTCAGATTTGAGTCCCTTTTTTACTCCTCCATACAAAATCGGTAACTAACAAGAGTCTCTCTCTCTCTCTCTCTTCTCTCTCTCTCTCTCTTGGTAGAGAAACAAAAGAAATCCGAAAGAATGTTACCAAGTACAACTTAATAAAAAGATGCAATGAAAAATACATCTCTGGAATGTCTTTGGTGGTTTAACTTTTCAGCTATGAATTTGAGACCATGAAATTCAATATAAACTCCTTAATTCTATAAATACATCACGTCAATCCAATTAGCCTCAAGTAGCTTAAGTTACTCCACTTCATCCTAAGCAACTAAGTTCGGAATGTCAAGTGGATTTCAAGTCTTCTTCAACTGGGCTAACTCTGAATTAGATGTTCCCCATTTCCTTTCCACTTCTGTCTTAACCAGTGAACAGACGGATTGGTATCCTTTTGAATATTGGTTTCCTTTAATTTACAGGATTCTGCTCCTTGATTTCACGTAGGCAAAATCACAAAGATTTGGAAATACTATATACATACTTTGTTATCAGTTTGCATACGACTGCTAAATGATCAGTCCCTGAATCTTTCAAAAAGTATACCATTTGGTTGATATAATCAAGCAAGAATATCCATTGGAAACACTGTTCATATTAAATGAAATACACTAAGAAGAAATGCAGAATTCGGAAACCAAGGGATAAAAAAAAGTTCGGGGTAATCTTCTAGATATAACCTATGTGTGATAAAAATTGTTATATTTTGTACAATTAATCCTTGGACCTTAATGTGTCCATGTACAATATATGACAACTTTGTGTCACATATATTACGGGATGTCACTTGTATCCTTAGGCTTCTGGAGTCGTCAAATAATGTTATAAGCTCCGTAAATGATAGCGAAACGAAGACATATGGCTGCAAGATTTAACGATATTCTCTATGATTATTACGGTTCTACAGATGTAACAGTTTTCTAGAGGTAGTGGTGGCGTCATAAGTGAAATTCCGTTTCGGCATGCAAATTTAGATGTAGACTTCGCATTCAGCTTTCTCGCGATGAGGCCAAGTAGACTGAATTACGTCTGCTTGCGGCTCATGCATTAATTTTTTTAGAACAAGCGTCAATTTAATACAGCATATGTATAATTTTAAGAACTTGGTTTAATAACTCATCAGAATTTCATAAATGAAAGTAATAGTAGTTCAGCGATGAAATGGATGGAAGTTTGTTTTTCAAGTAAAGAAAAATAATCTTTAACTTCTAGCTTCACGTGCCGCACACATATCTATTTTAAAAAAATCAAAATTTTACGCCCAGATGTTAGAAATACAATTCATTATTTATTATATACAAAATACACATTTGTAAAGCACAACACAACGCTTCGATTATGTCTGTAGCCATTATCAAGCGTACTTTACATATGTGTACTTAATACGCAAGTTAAATACTAATTTGTGTTTCTAACATCGGATGGTAAAATTTTGATTTGTTTAATAGATAAACAATCTTGTTTTCTTGAAGCGTGAATTTCCGTTTATATTTTTATTTAACTTACGTTATGGACAAAAGAAGCAGGTATGGTATAAACCTGTTACAAGTAACGTTGACATCCTACGTTGAACACTTTCGAAAAATGGAATGGTGTTGATAACATGGAGAATATCCCACACTGTTAAAAAAATTCTGAAGTATTCCTGGAGGAAGCAAGGCAAATACCTACCTGGACATTTTCAATAACTTAGTTAACAAAAAACAGCCACTATTTATTTTTCGAAAATACTGGAAGGACAAGAGAAAATTAGAGAAGCATTGGCGGGATTTGAAGATAGGTTGATTTGTTAGAAGTGCTGCAGCGACTTACCGACTGGATTGAATTGGCAGACATAAAAGTGACCAACGTGTACAAAATCTTTAACAGTGCAGTATTTGCGTAGTGCAATTGAGAAAAACCTTAGAAAATTTAGTCATCTACATTGAAAAGCATGCACGTGTCCACACCAAGTGCCGTTCGACAATTTAAATTATAACCATCTGATTTGAATACAATTTTCAAATTACTTTCCTTTTTAAGAACAGAGTAACTGATCCACAATGTTGTTTTTCTATATGCTTTTGATAGGTATTTGTGGTTTCGTCTAAGAACCCACTGTATTGGGCATCGCTTGGTTAATCATGTGACGACCTTAAGTATTTATATATAGTTAAGCCCCTGCCATTAACTAGCGTAATCTGATCCTCCCTAAATATTTCATGTTCTCGAAGAGTGAGTAGTTGGCGACGAGCATATGGTGAAATACAGCGAACTCAGCTGCTTATTGTTTCGTTTTCATTAGGAATACCGTAACATATTAACACTTTTCTTCTCATAAACTTGTGTCAAGGAACTCGGGTTGAAAAGGAAATTAATTTTACTAGATAAACAATGTTTGCCAAAGTAAACAATTCTTCCGGAACATTAGGCCAGTCCAGGGAAGAAGATGAGAGAGTTGGAAAACTTTCCAAATAACGTTATCTCTGTGCTATGTGTTAGCGATAATTACGATAGTAGTTATCTGTTGCTGGCTCCACTTGTGTGTTGTAGCATATGTTTCATACGTCAATGAACAGTAATAATAGCTTCCCTAATAGCTGGCACCTTATGTTTACTTGTTCACTGTTGTCTCTCAGACATAAGGACCATCTAATGAAGTACTTCAGTAGTATATGAACCATCACTCAATCCCACGCATTTTTTTTTTATTTCTTCCTCTCTCATAGAGTAGATTCAATTCTTCTCTCTCAGGAAGTAAGCTATTGAAATCAATAAAATCATTTCTTATGACACTTGAGCGCACTACCTGTACTTTATCTTCACATACAGCAATCACAACAATAAGCGGAATGAGACAGCATTAGTTGGTTACAGCAGGCGGAAAAAGTGTTCACATGACTTCACATGAAAAGAACTTTAATGGATTTTACAGGGAAAGAGTACAAACTACAGAGAACACTTTAAAAAAAAAATAACTTCGCAGTCAGATAAGAGTAATTCAGATCTTCGCATATATTTTAAACAATTTTATGAGCTATTGCTTTTTATATATATAAAACAACAACTCATGATTCCATTCGAAAAAAAAAAAGAACAAGCAAGAAGATGTGAAAATTATCGAACCATTATCCTGATAGCTAAGTCAATGTAGATTTATTTATTTATTTAGGAAGAATACAATGACCAGTTATGGTATTCTGTAAAAAGTAAATTACAATTTAGTTTTTGTATTACCAGGAATGCTTAGTAAAATATAATCAATTCATATGTCAATAGTCTCAAGATTCTTCTAAGATATTTAACAGAAGATTTTACGGTATGGAGCTATTGAAGGGAAACAATTCGCAAGAGTGAAATAGGAGCGTTACATAGAGAAAGTATACGTAGCTTTTGTTGATTTGGAAAAGCCATTGGATCGAGTCAATTGTACAAACTTAATAGAGAGTATTTAAGAAAATAAGTGATGGAATGTAAAGTAACTTGTATTTAAATAAGAGAATAAGAAAAACGAAAATTGGAAGTCTGAAATATGAACATGATGAAAATTGAAAAACAAAAACAACAACTGCGCTTGGAAGATGGGTAATGAAGTGATGAAGAGATTGGGCGAGAGAATAATAATACTGGAGACGATAAGAAACAGAAAAAGAAAACAAATTGCTAAGGACATTTACTGAGCAGAAGTTATATACGAGGGAATAAAGTTGAAGGTATGGTTTAATTGAAAAGAGGAAGAGACCGATTCCAACTGTTTGTAGTATTATGGAAAGTAAAAGTCGCATGCTGAGACGAAAAGAAAGCCATCCGTATTCCCGTCTATAAGCTATTCAGTACATCTTCGAGCAGATTTCAAATAATTTCAAATATTTGATAAATAAACCCACATATATAAGATAAATATAACCCATATATATATATATATATATATATATATATATATATATAATTCATATTCGATGCACTACTGAATGAGGCCTCTCCCCGAGAGGAGGAGTTGCTCTATTACTCCCACGCTGACCAGACGGGTTGGGAGAGGAGAGCCTAAGCTCCTACTGTGATCGCCAGTATCTTTTATTCATAGCAGCTCCCCAATTGCATCACGATGCTGGGT